>VWYO01024132.1:413694-424875 GCA_013400275.1 Rhadina sibilatrix
AAAAAAAAAAAAAAAATCTTGTTTCACAGCTCTGTTTTTGTGTGCAAGTGGACTATGGATAAGCTGGAGAAGTTTGCATCTTCTAAAGTGGATCTATGTAGTATCTACAAGCTCTTTTATACTCACTTTTTACAATATGACTGTTCTTTAAAATATTTAGAGATATTTTTTATATTTTATTGTATACTATGGTTTATAAGGAAGGACCTAAAAAACCCACAATGCAATGTTTGACATTTTCTTGCCAATATATCTAAATTCTAGTGTTTCAAACTTTGTTTCAGCAATAGACCAACTGAGTTTGTTCACCTTATTTTGTATCCTCTAGAAATAGTATGATGAGTCAGAATGAGTATTCCAGGAGAGGAATATGTATATTACTGGTCAAAAAACCCCCAAGGATTCTTCCCATTAAAAAAAAAAAAAGAAAAAAAAATCAAACCAAACAGCCATTAAAAAACCCAAACATCCATTATCCCTTTTTTGTGGGGGGAAAAAAAAAATCATTCACACATTGGAATGGAAACTCCATTTGGAGTTGGAACATCTAACTGGATCAGGTAAACTCTTGGAACATCCAAGAGTTTTTGCATGCAAACTGTCTCAATTACCTTTGTAGATACTTTGCATTATTAAGTATTTTCAGGAGAAACATCTGAAATTTAAGCATTCTTATATATATCCTTTTTTATATATCCTAATGGTTGGAGAAGTTATGCACTTTTTTTTTCTTCATCTCTGTCTCAGAACTGTAATGAAGTATCTCCTAAAAAAAGGAAGCAATGTCTTTTCTTTTTTATATGTGTTATAGCTGGGGAAGAAAATTCACCTGGAAAATTGAAGAAAATGTGGTCACATCAGCCTCTTTGTAAAAATTACTACTTCTCAGTCATTTGCTTCTTCTGGGAGCTACAGCCTCAATATTTACTTGTGTGTTTTGCTGTTTCTGTGGCACAGAGAAGATGAAAATAGACTTTTGGACTGGAAATTTCAAGGGTTTATATATATGACAAGATCTCAGAAGAGGGGTTGAACCCATGTAAAATGGGCTAATGAGTTTGTACGTAACCCTAAACTGCAGCTGAAATCCCTGCCCTGAATCAGCAAGACAGTTACTCTGAAAATGCTTGCTCTCATGAACAGCCTAGCCTTGCTTTCTCATCTGTCATGGGAAGTTCCCATCCTGCTGGAGAGAGATGTGTTCAACTGGTTCACGGCTGAGGCAGCTGATTTGACAGAGTTGATTCCTCATCTACAGTAGCATGTAAAGTTCAAATCACAGTGTAATCATTTGTAAGTATTCTTACAAATCAGGCCCGTATCAAGAGGAAATACTGCAAACAGTGCTTAGTACAGGGCTAGTGACTTGTGCTTTGCTGTAGACATCTAAGTTTACTTTCCCCAGGTGAAGGAGAAAAGAAAGAACCTGGGCTCCTTCTGCACACACCCCAGATAAGGATTTGACACCCTGAGTCAGCCCTTTGTGGTAAAGGCTCTGCTTAAGGAATAACATTAGCAGTGGGCTCCAGATTTTCACAACAGCAGCCAAACTTGAAAACTTCAGATTAAGCATCACTGTCAGATCACTGAATGGTCCTTTTAAAGCCCTGTTTTACTCTCCCTTTTCAAATGCACATGGTTCACATCACAGTTAGTCAAGATAGTTTATTTCAGTAAACTCATCAGAGAGGACTGAGATAAGCCACATGGAAAGGTGAAAGGGACAGTCAAAGATAATGGACATCAACTAGACAGTCTAGAGATCTACACATCAAAAAAAAATGGTGGAGAAGATATACACTTTCATCAATAACTTTTCTTAAAGTGGCCTGTGAATATTTTCCAAGTGCATTAAAGGAAAAAAAGTATTTGTATACATAATGCCTTTCAACACACGTATTTTGAAGATGTGTTTGGGGTCCTAATGGGTTCTGACTGAGACTAGGCCTTCTCAGCTTATACAGCAGCAGCAATTATTTACCAAAACCATGAGGTCCTGAAATGCAGCCTCATAAAGAAGCAGAGATAAAAACACCATTATTTTATCTTAAAGGTGAGAGAAAAAGCAGAGATGTTTGTTCATTATAACCTATCCTCATACCCTCAACTTACTCCAGTTTCACATTCAGAAATGGATGTTAGGTCTGTTAATATTTAGGGAAGTTTCCTAAGTGGATGTGGGAGGAGAAGAAACAAAACTGTTGCACTGCAAACTCTCTCTATGTGCTCTCCTCTGAGTATTCCCACAAGACCAATGCAAACTGTGAATACTAAACTTTGTGCTTTTAAAAACGCAAAATCAGAAAATTTGAGCCTGAAGCCAATCTTCAGATCTGGAAACCTCTGTAATTTGGGGAAGACTGAATCGGTATCTGAACACTGTGGCTCAGATTTCTTCCTGAAATATCACAGCTGACCTTCATCTGCCCTCAGTGTGTTCTCTTCGCAGACGACTGCGGCTCCTGCGCTTGCTGTGGCCAACTGCTCCAGAACAAGGTTGCACCAGAGGGCTGTGAGATGACAGAAAATAGTAGAAGTGTCTTGGTTTAGGGCAAATTTAGGGAGAAAATTTCTGAAAGAGTCCTTCTGGAAAGCAAATTTAAGTGATGCTTTCTCCACGTGGCTCACGAGACAAAAATCTCCTTTGAGAAAAGTGGAAATAACTGTTTATTTAACAAGCATAGTACTCACAAACATACAAAAATGCATTATATTAAACAATGAAACCTCTCGTTGTTCTGAAGAGATGGCAAATTCAGAGAGAGAGTCCTTTTCTGAGGTGTAGCTCCGCTCTCTCAGTCTCTAACCAGTCCCTCTTGCACTGGAAAATGCCATGTGCCGGGCCCCAGAGGGCTGCAGGCCTGAGCTCCTGGTGATTTTCTGGGTTTTCAGTCCAGAGCAGGGCTGAACAGTTCCAAGAAAAAGAAAAGCCACAATCCGGGGAGCTCCTTGACCTCAGCTAGCTAAAAACCTAACTAAAAGCAAAGGAGAGCTCTCTGCTGCTGTCTGTGCTGCAGACAACACAGTCTGTGAGAGAGAAAGTTGAAACTCTTATTTCTATATTTTTGAATACGTTCCACTGCTTTCTCTTCTCCCCCTTCCTTCACTCTCAGATCTAGTTTTAAAGGTGCAAAACTTATTTCTGGGCTAAACAGACAAATAGGGAAACAATTCAGCATCTAGAGTCACCCTAGGACAAGAAGCCATTTCTACTGTGATATTCTGCATTATGTTTTTTTATTAGAGCTTGAAGGAGTTTTAAGTGAATGACTGTCATTTATATCATTATGTCTTATCTCTTGAATAAAACTACAATAATAATAACTGCAAGTGTCACTGATATTTATTAGCACAAAAATTGTCATTTTAAAATTAGCGGCTTTACTTCTGTGATGTATCATCAAGATCTGCTGCCAGTCACTGCCTATTATAGTGATTAAATAAACAAACATTCCACCATAATTTGCACCTTTCCCAAATGACTGAGGTGATTTTTGGTCTCATACACCCCATGATATTTTGTTGCAATGGTTGCCATGATTTAAAAAAAATTATACTTCAAAGACCCAAGACAGTGATAGATTTATTGTAGTTATGTAGCATTTGATTTGCCTTAGAGAGTTGGGAAATGTTTTGTAACATATTTTTGTTAGAAGCATTTTGTGACTGGCTTTTGAATAGGTTCACAGAGCCAGTGTTCTGCAGATTCTTCCAAGTAACTCATTGGCTTTGTAACTTGCTTACGATGCTTGGATTGTGGATAGAGAGGTCCAACAGCTTATTTCAGCCCTGTATTCTGGCTGAAAGAGTAATTCATTACTCTAGTAAGAGTAATCTGCTATTGTTTTTGCTAAATTCATCTGAAGTATTCTAAAAGCTTCCAGAAAGAAAATACAGTGTGGAACTTCACCCTTCATTATTTTCCAACAGTAATCTCTTTGGACCTAACAACTGCAGATGCATGTGCATTTATGGAAGTGTGCCTTCAGTGGAAGTGGAATACATCCACTGATCCCACATCCGTGAGATCTGCACTTAATGGATTCTGTGAAATCAGAAAGGGTAAGGCTTATGGCAGCTCAATGGTGCTGTAATTAAGATTTAAATAACTTATTTTTGCTAAAAGGCCTCAAAAATATCTCTGTTCAAATGTGCGGACTTGCACCTACAGTCTTGCAACTCTAAAAAGGAAAGAAAAAGTGGCCTCTCCCAAAGAAGTATGCCACTTCCTAGCAGGAGGGGTATTTTAGATTCAAACAGCTTGAGTGGCCAGAAAGATTTGTGAACTACACAGAAATAAATCTTCAGAAAGCCAATAGTTGGCACCTTAAAAAACAAACAACAAAAAAAAAAACGTTAAGTTTTAATTTTGCAAATGAGACAAACACAAGGAACAATATTTTACTTAATCACTTTCTTCTTTGTGTAACTCTCATCAGAAAAAAATGGAATGACCCACATTGCTGACCACACATGGTATCTTTGTGTGTAATGTCTCTGACTGTAAGAATTTGTGGATGGGATTAATTGTTTTGACTTAAAAATAAGCATTTTAAAAAATCAAAAGGCAAAATTTCTAATTTTTCTTAATTTATCTTGCAAAGTAAAAAAGAAAAAAAAAAAAAGCTATTTCTTATAGCTCAGTTATCTTTTTCGAGACATTTGGAATATGTTGCTAATCCTGATTGTAAAAAGGGGAAACAGGAACACACATGGATAAAAAACTCCAGATTTTCAATGAAATTTAGGCTTCTGTAACCTATTGATTTCTAAATGTCTTAAACAATATCAAAAGCTTTTTTAACAGAATGGGGACCTGAACTAAGCTAGTCCTATACTCAGTAGGACATTTTTCATCTTGACTGCAATGGTGTAAAATCCAATGGCATTTTGAAAAAGAAATTCAAAAGTATATTAATATGTAACTATGTTACTACAAAGTTCTTAAATTAGGAACACACATTGCTATCTTTTTTTTACTCAGTGTTGTATATAATAACACCATCTTTGGGACATGTCATTTTCAGCCACATCTGAAAATAATGTGCACATTTTAAAATGCAGGCATGTGGGAAATCACGGTGATTTAGTGACTGCGTAGTACGTTTGATTTATGAGGGATCCTAGTTTGTGCCTGAACTCCGTGAGCCAAGGAAGAATCTTTGACAATTTAGTAGAAGAGTGGGGAAAAAAATCCAACAACAAAAAAACTTTGGCAGATTCTGGTAGACACAAAATCATCTAAGCATCTAAACACAGACTTTTGCGTGGTCAGCAATGTGTCAAATAGCTCTATTGTTTTAAATCTTAATTTAGTGTGCAGAAATGATTACAGTTTGGTTTTCTTTTTCCCTTGTACTTAGTTCCTAATTTTTCTGAATCATACACACTTAATGAAAACCTGCTTTATAGTTTAGGCAATGCAGCTCTGAGCTCAGTGGGGTTGTTTTCCTTTGTGCTCCAGGCATATCTACAATATCTGGCTTGATTAATCTGTTGCCTTTGTGTAGCTCATTTTAAATGTCAAATGGATTGTTAATGTGGGAAAACATTCTGGGCCAAATTCATCTTCCAGCTACACCTGTGCTGCCTAAGCAAAATCCACAGCACCCTGTATCTGTAAAAAGAGAGCAGAACTTGTAGCTCATTCAGAACAACAAAAATACTCAAATCTTGGGTAAATTTTTCAATGCTCATAAGAGGTAAATAACTATAATTAAGCTTTTCATCAATATTAAAGAAAGTCCACTAAAATCCATGTTGTTTATAATCTACAAGACCAAGATTTTTCCTTTTACAATAGTCTCATCACCACACAAGCCAGGAGTTTTCCTTTTTCTTCTTCATAAGGATAACTCATTCATCTTTCCCTTTACATGTACCTGTATTTGCATTTTTTGTTGTCTGAAACATTTGTATAATTTTCATGCTTTCCACGTAAACTGTTGATGAAATTGCATAAAGATATTCTGTCTAGAAGGTCAACAAACTATCCATAAAGCTGGGGATTTACTTCAAAGTACTAAAATTTGCCCTAAACCAGGACACTGATGTTTCAATATCAGTCAAAAAAAACCCATCAACTCTTCACCTTAGACTTTCCATGGAGCTTTAGCTTGACTAAACTAGTTTTAATTAGCCAGTCTAAATTTTTTTTTCCTAGTTTGGGTTTCTGTTTTGGTTTGATTTGGCTTTTATTTTGCCATGGACACACGATGATGGTTGTATAATGATCCCAATCACGTGAGGTTACAGTGCTGGGTCCCTGAGCAATATTTATGTGTTCATGGTCTTCTGGGATGTATTTACAGGTGAAGAAGACAGAAAATCTGTCATACTTCAGAGAACCTGAGGAAACTAAATAGGTAATGGCAATGATCCAGTCACAGAGGCAGAAAGCTCCAGCAGGTTTAGAAATAACTCCCATGGACCTCCATGCTCCTGTGGCTGTACAAAATCTAAGAACAGAACTAAGGTACATCCCAAGGAAAACTGATGGACATCTACAAAACTGTGATTCATCCTATTTTAATACATTATATGAATCTATGGAATTACATCTCTCATCCCAGGGAGTCTGGAGAGAGACTGGCTGACTGTCTTAGGCTGAATGTCTGGCTTAGCTATCTGAAAAACCTCTCATCCTAATTAACTTGCTCTAATCATCATTAATTGACTTTGCAGAAGAGTAATACAAAAGTCCAGGCTCTTGAACCACAAGAGAATCATTCTCAACAGTCTTGTAGAGAATAAAGAATGCTACTGACAGTTAGCATGTAATATATTCATATATATGTCAGAAGGCAGACAAATCAGACTGCAGACTGCTAAGACTATCACCAAAAATCAAAGTTGAACTCAGTGGTATGGTCATTTACATACTACAGATATATAATTTTTTTTTCTCACTCAGCAGGATTTTTGTATATGAATATTTGGTTTTGAGCTCAGCAATATTCTAAGAGGTTATGCTGGCAGGTTGTATCTACAGGTATCTCTTTTAGAAGCATCCCAAGAGGATTCCAAATATTGCTTTCCATAAAGCTATGAGTTCCTTGACCACTTCAAAGGAAGGCACTCCTGCTGATCTAGCAAGCTGGGAATGCAAGCTTTACATGCTAACAAGGCCTATGATGCAAACCTAGAAAAGCTGATCAGCAATGAGAGTGCTTCATATATTCGAGAGCTGAAAATGTGATGCCTTTTCTTCACTTAAAGAGAAATGCTGTGGCAAGTGCAGAGCTGCACCAAGATGTAATAATGGAGGCCCTGCTGCCTCAGTTGCTTCTTCAACAAAGAAACTTAGGTCCAGCACTCATTACACCAATATAACCTCGAATCAGTCCCAGCTTCAGGTCCACACCTTAAATACAATCTGTATGCAGTGCAAGCCACATTCAAATAATGACATAAAATTCATAGGGGACAATACTGAAAGAGCAGTCCTGAAGGATAACCCTTTCTTAGCCCTTCTGACTAGAGAAGCTCTTTTTCCCTTTTCCTTGGAGATGGTTATATCAAAGAATGTTTTTTAGGCCAGTGACAAGTCCAATGCAGCTGTTTGGATTAGCTGCATTGATCACTGCAGATGTGGAGGCAGCATATAGAGGTTTTTTTTTTCAGAATCTTTGCTGTGAATGACACTTTAATGCTAGTCTTAGCATTGTGTTCGTCAAGCTCTCCATTTCCAATCCACTGCTCATGACATACCACAGTTAACAGAGTGGTTCACTGTTCTTTTATTTGGTTGTTTAGTTTCCTCTTTATTTTTGCTCTCAGAAAATATTGAACTGAATCTTGCCTTGTAAAGCCCATGTATACTATTTCTGCACAGACTCCATGATTTTTGAGCAGAAAATATAGCAGCATATCCTGAATTAAAATTGCCAACTTCCAGTAAGGAGAAGTTTGATGATTTTAGTGACCTAAACAGAAAATAAGTTATCTTTCCAACCAAATTCCTGAAGATCTAATCCTGCTTTAAGTTTTTAATTTTGGTGAGTGAGGTATCTAAGCTGCAAGTCTGCAGAGCTTTTCATGGTGGGGAAAGCTCCATAAGAAGAAGAGCAGGAACATAACTTAGGCTCACAGAACTGCCTTGCAGAGCAGCCTGTGCAGAAAGATAACCATCTTCAGTTAGGTAAGTTTGAGGATCCAGAAACCAACTCAACAACCATTGAGAGTGAGCTATTCAAAAGCAGCCTGAGCAGCAATATCAGTAAGAGCTTCCTCTCCACATGGGCTCCAAGCCTGGTGAGGGGTCACAGGAAGGAGTGAAGATTCATTTGCCTCTTCAGTCCTTGGGCTGCCATCCAAGGCCAACAGCAAGAATGTCAGTGGTGGTGGAGGTTTCTGTGATGTGGTGTACCCTCTCTGTGGCTCCAAAACTGTCTCTGCTTTCCTTATTCTCTTGTATTCTTGGAAATTCCAAATTGTTGGTTTTTTTTTTTTCTTTTTTTTCTTTTTTTTCTTTTTTTTCTTTTCTTTCTTTTTAGAAGAGGGTAACCAGAAACATTCTATAAATCAACAGTATTCTTCCAGAAGTACATTTTGCTGCCTAGTAGCTACCCACATCACCTTCAGTGCTTAACAGCAGTTGACTTTTGAGGCAGTGTTTCTCAGTGTGCCCAAAGTCTTGTGGTTTCCTGACCACTGTGGTCCCTAGCGACTGATGAACAGAATCAGCTCAGTACAGGATTCAGTGTTGACAGGAATACAATCACCCCAGTCTGGCACTGCAAGTAATAACTAAATGCCTAAATCACACAAAATTTGGTGAGATTTAAGAGCAGACTCTTGTCATCGGCCTTTAGCCACATTAGTCATCCTAGCCACTTTCAGTTAGCACGGCACCACGTTTGACCACAATTTGAAGATCCAAAAAATGTGTCCTGTTTAATGTTCCTCAAGGTACAGAAAGGTTCTTACCAGCAGGCAATACAAGAAATGTTACAATGATTGATAGGAGATATGGAAATTATTAACTTATCACCAGACAGGCAGAGATATTTGGAGAGTAGGTACAGGGTCACCAAAAGCAGATAGGGTGTTGCTAAATCATTTTTTATCAATTTTATACCTCTTTTAGCCCATTTTTTTTCTAGGCATCCAAGGTATTTTACTCCTGTATAACTCACTTCTGTAGCAAATGCAGTTACACATAGAATCTTATTTTTTGATCCTACTTCAATTACACTGTACTGTAATTTATTAGTACAGATTTCCTAATGATTTTTCTCTAAGAGAATATTAAGCAGTCACTGGCTCAGAAATATAACTGATTGCTGTGATAAGTTCCACCACCCAATATACTGTCAAGGAAAGGTATTTGTTGTAGTAGTTCTAGAGAATTGTCCTTTGAGAATGGCATTTTAAAGCGTTCACCTAAATTACAGTTGTGCCATAAATATGACAAGTTTAAACTATGGCAGCTGAGAAATTATATATATGAAAAATTACAGGGATATGATCTTTTTGCACTGGCGCATAAAGATTTAATCTCCTGGGTTAAGTACCCAGAACACAGCAGTTGTGTCAAGATAATAGCTCGAATGATGCTCAGGGAAATGTTTCTCATGGTTATTTCTCAGAGCTTTGATGTACCCTTTGAAGGAAATGCTTTTGTGGAGTACAGGTGCAAAGCTAGTGTGGTGGCCCCAGGGTGAGCACTCTTCTGGGGGAACATTGCAGGAAGGCAAACAAGGCAAGTGACCGCTGAAGGGTTGGTGTGAGTGCCAGTTCATCTCTGAGTCTCTCAAGGTCTAATACATCTCTTGTTAAAGCAGCACCAATGCCAACCAGGAAAATCATAGCATTTCCAGTAGAATTTGACAGAAATTAGGTCAAGAAGATGGTACAAATAACTCCTTGACCCTCTATAACAATACCAGAATACCCCAAGAATTTTCTGAGAGATCTAGGTACTCTGGAATGTCTGATCTGTCGAAAATCTGTAGGTTATTTGGGCTTTGATAATGAATACTGTCCTTTCCTTCCAATTTTTCCTGGACTAGAAATTATAAACTGTACCCATTATACCTACTCTGTGTAACCATTCCCATTATTTGACTTGGACTGTGGTAGATAAACATGTGGCCATGAAACTGTAGCATTTGGTCTGATGGTTACCCTTGTTCAACATTCCAGCTAATCTCCAAAGCATCAGGTGTCTGAAGAGGACCTGAGGTACATTGAGTACAACCACAACATATATTCTGTGACAAAACACATCAATGTCATCTTTAGCATGCAAGTGAAGGGTTTTGAGCCAGCAGAGAGAGGAGACCATGCCCTGTGTGCATCACAGTCTTCTGCTACCCTCTGTGGAAGAATGATGCACTGGCACTCTACACCTTTTAATTGTTGTAGAAATGCTGGAAAGTGTTCAGGAAAAAATGTTTAAAATGTAAATCGTTTTGAGATGATGAAATTTTTGTCTATGGACACACTTAAAAGGTTTTAATCTGTTTATCTGATCAGAAGAACAGAGAGAGAGTTTAGAAGTATGAATCCTTTTCCCAGGAAGAGAGTGGATACTAAGTGCTTTGATCTAGGAGAGAACGGCATCATTACAAGAAATAAAGGCCAAATATTTAACAGTAAGTGTTGTTAACCAGTACAACAAACCACTGGCAGCACAGATGGATTGTCTTTCTAGAATGCCTCTTTAAGATGAAGTAGAAACAGATATAGCTTTCATAAAGAATAAGTAGGTGATGTTTAAAGGACTCTAATATATCAGAGTCCTAGGTAAATAGTCTAATGGTACCTCTTGGCCTTACACTCTGTTAAATCATTTCCATTTGTGACACATGTATTTATTTCCTTCATCTAAAATAGGTCATTGTTAAAAACACACACTATTCAAAAAAAAAAAAAAAGAGAAATCAAAGTCAAATATCAACAAAAAGTAACACAAGGCAGACTCACACACAGAGAATCACACAAAATATGCTGAGTTGGAAGGGATACACAAAGATCATTGAATTCAACTCTTAGCCCTGCACAGCAACATCTTTAAGAGTCATACCATGTGCCTGAGAGCATCATCCAAACACTTCTTGAACTTTACCAGCCTTGGTGCTGTGACCACTTCCCTTGGGAGCCTGTTCCAGTGCCCTACCACACTCTGGGTGAAGAACTTTTTCCTACTATCTACCCTAAATCTCCCCTGACACAACT
>VWYO01024140.1:0-25659 GCA_013400275.1 Rhadina sibilatrix
TGGGCAAAACGACCTTCACCACCACAGTGTTCTGCACAGACCTTTGATGTACTCTGGATTCCACCAGTAGCCTCATCAGGAGCCTGAGAAACCATCTAGGAAAAAAGGGATATCAGAGGTGATGGCCAGGGCAGCAACACACCTCAGAGCCCCACCCTGGCACGGGCAGCCCCTGGCACAGCAGGGTCAGCGGGTCCTGGTGCCGCCTGCCCCAGCCCGGCTCAGTGCCAGGGCGCTGAAGCCCGTCCAGATGGCAAAGAGCCACTGCCAGCAGCTCAGGCTGGGCAGTGAGGGCAGTGCCAAGCACTGCTGCCTGAGAAAGCAGGGAGGGGCTGTCTGGTGAAGGAGCACCCACAAGGCCGAGACGAGCCTCTACTTTGGACATGTGTTTCTTATAGACTCCCATCTCCTTCCTAATTTCTTTCACTTCAGCAGCTACATCCGCGAGAGAGGGGCCGCTCAGGTGTCCCGGCCATGGCTCCTCAGTGGTCAGGTACTCCACGTCCAGGTGCTCCAGCATGGCCTGCAGCAGTTTTCGCAGGGCCAGAAATTGAACGGCTCCTTTCTGGGGCACCTCGATGGAGACATCGAGGAGCTGGGAGAGGCTGAGTGTGTCCAGGGATGTTGCCATGTCTGCACACACTCCGTTCCTGGCTGGTCACAAGCCTTCTTGCCCAGCTGGGTCTGCCAGGGATGAGCAAAAAAGCACAATGAAGGGGGTGAGCAAAAGCAATGATAAAAAGGATGAGTAGTCAGCAGACACTTTCCTCCTTCTTTGTCTGTCAAAGGACTGGAGCCTGAGCTGCTCATGCCTCTCTTCATCACAACTCCCGTTGCCAGGCAGCACTCCCCACTCTTGGGAGGCAGTGGGTCATAGACTCATGATGTCATGGAGTCATGGAGTCATGGAGTCATGGAATGGCTTGGGCTGGAAGGGACCTCAGGGATCTTCCAATCCACTCCCACGGGCAGGAACACCTTCCACTAGACCAGGTTGCTCCAAGTCCCATCCAGGCTGGCCCTGGACACTTTCTAGAACGGGGCCTACACAATTTCTTTGGGCAATCTGTGCCAAGGCATTGTGACCCTGCCGTCTCACAGTGTGAAGCCATTCCCCCTTGTCCTGTCATTTGAGGCCCTTGTGCCAAGTCCCTGTCCACACCCTCTGGAGCCCCTTTGGTGACTGAAAGGTGCTCGAAAGTCTGGCATGTCAGAAGAGGCCTCACTATTTTTATTTTCATCAGTTTAAGACTTGAGTTACAGCCATGCCTGTTCTTCATCTGCTGTGTCAGAGTCCTGTTCTGTGACATCTCATGTCCTTAGTTTCTTCTTACACTGTGGAGCAGGCAATAAGTCTGGCTTTATAAGTCTGTGCAGGTGAACTGTCAGTGTGAGTCTCCATGAGCTGGGCACCAGAACAACCACGAAGGCCTAGATCAAGTTCAAAGAGTACATTTATGTTTGTTTCCTCACAAAGCAAGGGATCCCCAAAGCAGCACCGGGGCAGAGGCTGTGGGTGGGGCCAGCAGCCCCATAAAGCTCAGTCTGTGTGAGAGAATTCCCAAACCTGCTGCTTCCACCTGGATTTCAGACATTGGCTGCTTGGTGGTGTGGCACAGCAAACCCAAGGCTGGCTTGGAGCATCCATGGGGATCAGCCTTTGCCAGGGAAGCAGTGGGGTGCTGTTCCTCATGCTGGAGGTGCAGGAGGGCCCTCGTGAGCCCCTCGCTGAGCTCTAGGGTTCTGGAGGCATAGACTCCTTTCTCCTCTGGGGCTCAGGGCAAAGAGTCTCCCTGGGTAAAGCCTTTGTACAATTTCCTCCAAGTTGGGTTTTATGTCAGCTTGAGGCCCCATAAAGAAGACAATGGAATGATTTCTCCTGCCAGTGTCCCCAAGACTGTGGGGGAAAGTTCTTCCCTTCAACACCCACCATCCACCCCCAACTGACACACTCTGTTCACCCCCAGTCCTTCCTGCTTCAAAGCTCTATGGCAGTGAGGTTTGGGTGAGGGCTGAGGACAGAGCTGACTGGTGAGCCAGCAAAGGAAATAACCCATAGAGGACTCTGAAATCTGCTTTCAAGGACTTGGAAACCTGACAACATGGAAAGGGAATATATTTCCTGCATCCTGACCTTGTCAGCCACCTTCTGCTCTTTCTTTGTCAAACTTGTGAGTATGGGAGACACTCGCATCTCCTCTGCGGCACATCTTAGTTTTAATGTCTTTAATCACTATTGCCTCTTTTTGTTTTTTTCACCTTTCAAGATTTTTTCTTATCCCTAATTTCTTGAGCTTTTTGTTGCATACAGTGTGAGAAAGAAAACCAGCACCAAAGGCCGCTGCCTGCAGTAGTGACCAATCACGTTAATTTCCAGTGACATGACAAGGCTTGTAAGAAGCAGCACATCTAGGGAAAAGTATAGCAAAGTAAGTTCCTTTCAATGCTGTGTTCTTTATTGTCCAAATATGTCTTGCAAGAGACTGTAGGAAGATGAAAGAAGAAGAACAAAGAACAACAGGTGAACAATTAATTACAAACATGAAATAAGAACAATGAATACAGAACAGTGAAATAAGAATAGGTAGGTAGAACAGGAAAGAAGAACAGATAATTAGGAACAATAACACAGAACATGAGTGAAGAATGAAGAACATGAATTAAACTGGCTTCTCTGCCTTCTTCATTTTTTTCATTGGAGGCTCCATTCCAGCTGGAGACCTTGGCTGTGGATGTTGTCTTCTGTATGGGTGAAAGAAGGACATGATGAAGTTAATTCAAAATCATCCCTCTCCCTGCTTGTTTTCCTCCAACATTTGGGTTGGGTGTTTTCTCTCCTCTTCATATGCTCATGTCAAAGTATCTCTCAGCTGCTGCTGCCGTAACGCTGCTGCCCATGGAAGAACTTGGTACCCTGGAAAAGTTCCTGCTGCCAAGGCAGAAGAGCAGCTACTGTGTGAGTGCAAAAGCTTCCGGGAGGGTCCATCTCTCTCCACTCTCCTGTGTCCAATGAACTTCCAGAGCTGTGGATGGATTTTGGACTCCCAGCACTGCTGCCTCAGGACAATGGATTTGTCCTGTTCTTGTCCTGCAATTGTTATTTCCTTGCTTATGGAATCTGGGATTTTTTGGTAACCTCTGGGATGGATCAACTAGAGTGGCAACACTCCCTGTCCCACAAGGACAGGTGGTGGCCAATGTGGTGGCTTTGCCTCTCAGATGTTTTCACACGGCTTCTCTCAGTCATTTTTGGTCAGTGGAATTAATTCCATACTTACAAATTAATAATTGGGATGGCATATTTCCCACTGGGTGTAAGCATGGCTCCCTTTGTGTTGGGGTCCTTCACCTCCACCATAAAACTCATGGGAATTCCTGAACTTCTTTTAAGCCTGGGAACAGGGCTGGTAGGTGATGATGGAACAGGAGCCAAGGGTGGCTTCACGTCACTGCAAATTTTGGGGGGTAAAAAAAGAGGAAGGTAGGAATGTGTGTCCCTTGTTAAAACACATGTGATTTTTCCATGTTCTTCCAAGACCAGATTTGACCTTAACCACACTTACTTGAGGGGCGCATAGTAACGGCAGGACTGGATCATCATGGCTTTGATCTTGTCCTCTTCTGCAGCATTGGCCTCAGCCAGATTGGGGGTCTGTGTGACAGGGGAGGGTTGGACATACACATGAAGAACACGTTTGAGCCTCCGTGGCCAAAAACAACAGCCTCCACGCAGCCCAGGAGAGATCAACCTCTTGAGGTTTTGCTGTCACAGATATTCCTTCACGAAACAACCAATTCAGAGATTCAATAAATGGGTGTTTCATTGGCACAGTGTTTTTCTGTACAGGAACATGATCCACTGCTCTGGAATTGTTTCCATCAACATTTACAGAGCTATTTACAGACCAATGTGACCACTTGACCAATGTGTTTGAACACAAATGGTTTACAAAACACAACCAAACCCCACCCAAACTTGTCTAGGAATAGACCCAAATTGAAATATGGCACTTTTTACAAGGTAATAACGATACCAAAAACATTTTCACTGTCTGCAATCAAACAAAGGAGATAGTGTTGTCCACTGTCCCCAGACCCCAATTTGTGAACAAGTGCAGCAACCAAGGAATGAATCTATAGCTGTCATGGCCAGAAATTCAAACTTCAAGCCTCACAAGTGTTCTTGTTCCAGAAACGTTTGTTTTGGCTGCTGCAAACTTCCCTGAAATGTCCATAACTTACAGGCAGTTCAATTCTTCTGTACACATTTGTACAACACAAACTGTTGTGCAGTTCCAGTGCAGAACTGATGATACAAAATGGGAAACAGGTGCTGAAGTGCTGCTGCTTTGGGCCTTGAAGAGGAATAATGCTGCAACATTACTTTGGGGCTGATAAGATGCTCCCCTTCCCTCTTCCCAACCTGGGAACTTCTCTTTCCAGGATAGCATCACAACATACATGCATTTTAAACTTACAATAAACACCTTAAATTACTAAAAATACAATTTTGATCACATTACCACAGCTATCCAGCTTTAGATCACAGTATAAGATTTAAAAAGACTAAGCAAAGTCTTTTAAGTATTTGACAAATAATCTCTCTATACCTTAATGAGCTGGGCCAGAGAAAGAGGGGCAGAAGAGTCAGCAATCTGTTAACAAAAGAATTAAACCATATTCATGTTCAATGTCCAGAAAATTAATAAAAGGCTGCACCGTACAGAATGAAGTGCAGTGTGTAGGAAGAAGTGTGAGGCTGGGGCTTTACGTACTGCCTTGGATGTTCCCCTCACTGGCTCATTTTGGATCCTGGTAGAAGAAATAGAGGTTTATAGAACTAATTCTCTAATTCTCTAACCTCTTTTTTTTTTAAAACAGAGGTTTAAAATAGAACTTAAAATGAAGCATCAAGCAGTGAAAACTGACAAGAGCACCTGAGCCTCAAGCCATTATATTCTGATACTTGAGTGAATGTCGAAATTTATTTGTCTTCATAAACTCTTCTCTCTTGGTACCTTCAATGCTACTAAAACAAGGCCCCAAAATCTCATTTCTACAGTGTCACCAGTTACACAGGAGTGTAGTTTCTTAGCCAGAACAGTGACAGTGCCGACGCTCAGGAGTGCAGGTTTCTTTCAGTGAAAAATAATCCCTCCTCTGCCAAAGCAATACCAGGAGTGTCAGCAGCTCCATCTCCAGAATGGTATTTCTCTGTGGGAGTTCAAGCCCTGTGCTCAGATCTCTGCCACCCTTAAGCCACGATAGGGCCAAAGTGCCCAGTGTGTTACACATGCTAGAGTGACTACAAATAGTGGTAGAAAGGTCACCTGGAAGCCTTTCCTAGGGGTTGGTGGAATTTAGGAGCTCTGTGGGGAAAAAAAAGAAAGAGTCTCAATTGGCAGAATTTCCTTTCAAGTGACCTTGAAAATGCAACAATATTTTGGGAGCTATTTATTACATTGGCAAACTTGCTGAGATTCCACATACTCGGTGATCTGTGTCTGATTCTGGTCCCCAGGAGTCAGACACACAACCCCCATGACAGCAGATCCTCTTCCCTCCAACACATCAGCCACACTGCCATATATTTCTGCTGTGTTTCCAGCTGGAGGGACAGAAAGGTCCTCTGACTGGGTAATGTCCATCTCTGCAACTGCAGAGCCATTGTCTTGTGATCATCACTCACAGGAACTGATGGGATCTGAATTCTACCAGCATCCATCCTCTCATTGCAGGGCAGCACCACAACACCAGGTGAGGTACTGTCCAGCCCAAACAGGAGGATGCTGTGGCAGGGCAGCATGAAGCATCCATATTTCCATTAACCCCAAACTAAAACCATGTTTAGAAGCACAACACTGAGGCATCCAGAATTCTTCTTGGTCTCTCTTCTACTGACAGTGTGTAAAAGTCCCAAATTTGGGGTGCAAGATATCTGCCAGATACCCCACAGTCCTCAAACCCACCTCCCCCAGTGCAAGAACTAGTCAAATACCGACAACCAGACTCTTCTCAGATGGGAACACATTAAAAGTTTATATCTAATAATATGTAATTGTTACAGTGTGTACCTGTCATTACTATAAAGCCACTAAAAACAAACACTTATGATCTGGAATCTCCTCATGCAGAGGAAACAGGATCTGTGACTTGGCTCTTAGCCCAATCATCCCAAGAACAAAACCAAGAGAATCACCTTAGGATTTAACAGTGTTGGAGTTTGAACCCCATGGCCCTGCAAACCTAACAATGTGAGTCTGCTTTGGAGCAGATACATTAAAATCCACCCCAAGAAAAAAGAAATTAACAGCGGCTTTGACCAGATACAAGTCCAAGTGCCTCTGTAAACCATATCCATAAAAGAAGTTCACACCCTGACATCCCTCACAGGGAATCCCATGCTTCATGGATACTCACGTAACTCGAGCTGGGACCCTCTTCACGATCACTGAGACATTCTTTGGGATCTGTGCATCATCGGAATATTCTGGGAACAACACAAATGCAGAAAAAGTACAGGTCAGTTGCGAAGAATGGATATTGACGTGGAATTGGGTGGCACATCACAGAATCCCTTTAGAGCTGGAAAAGCCAGTTTTAGATGCACCATTGTGCTTTCTCGCCCTGGCTTTTGTCCTCAGGGCAGAGCATGGCTTCCACAGCCTGCGGCACTGCATGGCTGCCCATTGGTGGCCCTGGGGCCTGGGCCTGAACCCCACTCACCTTCGCTGGTCTCAGCTTTGAGGATCTGCAGGTCGCAGTTGGCCACCTTCAACCTCTCACGGGCCATGATCTGGCGCTTGAGGTCACCCAGGGAGATGTTGTGGCCTTGAAACGTGACCATGTCGTAGCTCAGTTTGGAGGAGAACTTGTAGTGGACACCCGACATGGCCCCGCAGTCACAGCTCAGCCTCCACGCCCTCAGCACACTCTGGCTGCCAGGCCTGACCTGGCTGGGGGGACTCAGGCAGCTCTACCTCGGGGTGCTGCCAAAGGGGATCCAGGACAAATTCTGCTCCAGCCGCCACGAGGGCTGACAGAGTGCTGGGCACCCACCCACTGCATTGTGACCTCGTGGTGTAGTGCCCTGGAGCCATGGAACCCCTGGAGCTCTTCTCAAAGGGACCATCTCAAAATGCCACACCCACCTGCCAAGAGGGGCTGCACTGGGACTGTTTGATGGAGAAGGAGCTCAAACAGTGCTCCAGGCAAACACCTGGGAGATAGAGCCAACTGCAGCTCTGGAAGTCCAAAGCACTGTTTCGACCCACTATTGAATAGGGTGCCTGGTACAGAGCATTCCTTCTGGTCCAGATCACAAACCACTGGATTAGGACCAGTTCAGACTCCCATTTGGGGGAATTTGGTGTTTTACTTTGAGTTTTTTGTTAGTTTGGTTGTTTTTTTACCCCTGTCCTAGAGATAGCTCATTGTCTAAGAGTCAGAATGTTACAGGGAAATAAACACACAAGAAAGTAAGTTCTGGAGTTTGCAATTCTTCCACAATGTTGCAAGAACATCGATTACAAAAGACAGGTCAAGAAATCAAATAAAAGCATGCAAGTTTCAATTCTGAACCACTGGATTTTTGAAGGCAATTCTTCCTGTACAGAAGGTGCCTCTCTAGTAAGTACAGAAGAGGATATACCTTCCCCCTTTTTAGAATAGGTCCCAACCATCCAGTTTGCCTTCCCAGCATCATAAAAAAATACCATGACATCATTTTTTTCTCTGATAGTTAAAATCTCAGCCTAGAGTACTGTGGGGCAGTACAGAGCGTGCTGCCTGCTCTGCCTCAGCACTCAGGGGCGTGTTTCTGTCTGGAGTTTAACAGCCTCACTCATCCTTTGGACTCTGGTGCTGATGGCTCAGGGCCATTGACCAGGGCTGGTTTTCCAGCTGCTGGTTTGCTCAGCAGTGCTGCACTGCTGCAGGCTGGGGCAGCTGGGAAGGCAGAGGCTTTAGGCAATCCCTTCCCAAGCCCAGCTGAAGCTCAGGAAGTTCTCTGCCAGTGGAGGTGTTGTGGCATCTACATCACCTGGCAAGGTCTGCAACATTACCTGCGTTCACCTTAGTTTCTGCTCTGCGGGAGAGAGTGGGCAAGTGTTGGGTTTGAATAGCCTGGGCTGTTGGACCATCTTGTCATTTCTGTCACCATGTGCTCTGTCAGACACCTGCACAGTGATCATGGCTGCTGGTGCTGGGTCGCTCTCTCAGTGCTCATTACAAGCGCAGACGCAGCGCTCCCCGGTGACCGCGCTGAGGAAGGCGCCGCGTCTTCCTCGCTGCTCCTTGCCATGAAGTCTGGACTTCTTCGCTGTGCCCTTTTCACCTTTCTCCTCTAGGCATGTGCAGTCTCTTGTTAGCTGCTTTGGCAATTTCCTCACTGGTTTCACTAACTCAGCGCTAATTAACAGGAGAGGGATGAGAGTGAACATTTGCAAGCTGAATGGACATAGCAACATGCATCTATTAAATGTTTTGGCACATGCCAAGTCAGCTCTTACAGTATCTTCTGCCTTCAGCGAAACTGGGGCTTTGCATGAATCTTCAGTCTCATGCTTGTTTTTCACCTGCAAACACTTTCACATATTGCTTCCTGCATCAGGAACTCCTGTCCCTGTAAATCCAACCACTGCTTTCTGAGTCTTTTGCTTTGTAGCTAATGATAATATTTTGTAGTTTCTTTCTCTCCCTCTCTGTTTTGGAGAGCTGAATGATCTAATACCTTGCATCACACCAGGTCTGTATTGCTACTCAAGAATACAATATAGAACAGAGGCAGAAGAATCTCTTCAGGACACAAATACAAACACCACGTCCTGCACAGTCCCAGCCACGTTTGGCTGGGGTGCTGCTGTAACCTTGGGCTGGCTCAGTTCTTCCTGCTCAAATGTGAGGTTACACATTCCTTGCTGGGTTCTGCCCACACCTTTGTCTGGTGTGAGGTCAGTGTGGCTGCCTAGAGTGGCTTCCCACCTTATGTGGTTCCCTGGCAACCCAGGTGCTCAGGTTCTGCCTTGGAATCCTGCCTTTGTCCAGGGAATTCAGGCACTTGGGTGCTAGGTTTGGGGTCATGGGGTGGTGGTTTGTGGCCCTGATGCTGATGTTAGCCTCCTGGCACCCTAGAAACCCCGGCTTGTGGCTGTGGGTCCTGATGTCCTGCCTGCCTGAGGTGCACCCCTGCCTGCTTTGCTTTGGGCCCCCCCTTCAGCGGGTGCGGCTTTGCCGTGACATTACTGGTGCCTCTCTCAAAGACCCCAAACTTAAACAATGCCATGAGGCCCTTATTGGGGCTGCTAAATCACTTGCCTCCGTCACTGTAGGTACGTCATGAGTCCCTAGGGACACCAAACCCAAAAGGGATTTTGGCTGAGGAGCTCTGTCCTGACTGGTCCCTCCTTTCCACCAGAGATGTCCATCCCAAAGGGGATCCCCACCCTGAACAGCACCCCAGAGTCCTCTGGGGTTTCCCATTTCAACCAAGGCACTTACACTGACACTGAATAGGATCCCAGGAAGTCAGGTACCTTAGGGACCCACCCCAGACAAGTGTTCTTGGGACTCAAAACCATACCAAGGTCTTCTCAGTCCTGTTTTGACTCCCAGGGACCTTTGGGAATCCCAAATCTGCCTGGAACCCTGAGAATCACCTAACTGTGACCAAGGACACACTGGGGACCCCTTGGTCCCTTAGGACCCCCTAAGGGGTAGCACCCCCTACTTAGGACCTTAGGAATCCACAGGGACACCTGACCTTTCCCAGTATCCCTTAAATCTTCTTCAGGACTCCAGGAATCCCCAGAAACTCCCAGATCTTACTGGACCTTCCCATCTCTGAAACTCCAACTCTAACCTTGTACTGATTCCTGTGTCCCTGTACTGGTTCCAGGGTCAGAACAGCGTGAGGAACTTCGGGAAATCATCATGGATGCTATGTATTCTGTAGAGGAGAAAAGTGAAAAGAGTGAGCAGAGTGAGGGATGTGAGACATGGGACATGAGACATGAGCCAAGGGGGTGGGATGTGGAGCCCTTGAAGGGGGATGGGCTGGAGGTGAAATACAGCATATATGAAAGTCTGGGAGCTGTAAAGGGATATTTGGGGAATCCTGAGGATATATGGATTTCAAGGTATGCAGCTTCTTGTGGAGTTTGAGGGGATATTTGGAAATATATCTGACTTCAGGAGGGATATATGGAGTCAAAGTTAGTTGTATAAGGGATCTGTGGGGTGTGGGAAAGGTTTATGGGGACCAGGGGGAGGGCACATTGTCTTACCTGGACATTTGGGACACACTAGAGTCCCTGAACGAGTCTCTGCAGGAAGCTGTCAGCACAATCTGGGCGAAGCTGAGCAAGCTGGGGAAAGGTATGGAGCCACCCTGGGAACCCCTGTCCTAGAGAAACTCCCCAGGACCCTATCAGGGCTGAACAGGAGCTGAATCCTGACAGCTCATTCCAAGGATGTGGGTCCCCAGTGATGCCTGGTCTAACGCTGCTTCTTCTCCACCAGTTCCAGCCTGTGTCCCACCCTGTGGTGAGTGCCTATCCCTCTGTCTTGCCCTCTCCTGTCTCCTAGTACATCTCCGACTCCCCTGGGGCCACCAAATCTCTCTTTGCCAGGATACCAGCCAGCTGCCCGCGTTTTCCGGTGTGCTACCTGCACCCTCGTGGACTGTCAGTTTGGCCTGGACTGCCCAGGTATGGGGCCATGAGAGACTCTTGTGTCAAGGGTAAGGAAATCTTCCTCCACTTCCCCCTTGCCCCACCGCCCCCCCTCCCCCCATTAGACTATTTTTGTCCTGTTTTTTTATGTTTGGTGGCACTTGAGTGACTCCAGTCACACTTCTGATGCTGATTGAGGTCAAATGGTCTAACTTTGCTTTTAAAGGTCTAGGCTAGAAAAATGCAGAATGTCTACTCAGCAAGGGTGGTCATACATTGGGGGCAGGTAGCTTTTGGGATGGAGATGTGTTCAGTATTATAATGAGATTATAGTGAGCAAAGTTGATCCAAAAGACAGGGTTCCACCACTAAAACCTCTGGGGACTCCCCGCATTTTCACCCATGGTCCCGCGCTGAGCGCTCCTGCCCAAGTGCACTTTTGCCCATCCCTGCAGCCAGCACAGCAGCACTGTCACCTCTGTCAGTGCACGTGCAGATGTCAGCTCACGAGCCTGTCAATGCTCCCAGTGCAGGACATGTGGACCTACACAGATGAAACCATCGTGCTGCACTGCAGCGTGCCTTTCCCCACCCCCGTCGGCCTGCCCATCACCTGGATGTTTGCCCCCAATGTGAGTCTCATGTGGCTTTGCAAGGGTGCGAGGGGACATTCTGAGAGGGTTTGGTGGCTGCTGCCACAGCAGCTGTCTGTGCTAGGAGTAGCAGCTGTGTAAGCACACACAGGATGCTTGCCCATGTGAAGGGTTCACAGGAGCAGCAGGCAGATGTGTGCTTGCAGATCCATGTGTGCACGAATAGAATCATAAAAATCACAGGGTGGTTTGGGTTGAAAAAGGCCTTAAAGCTCACATCATTCCAATCCCCTGGAAGGTGTGCAGGGACACTGACGCAGTTAAAGATCACGACAGAGACTCCGACTCAGAAGGCTGACAATGACTCCGTTTATTTCCAGTTATTTCTTCCCTTTATACTTTTCTACAAAGAACAACCCACTTGGTGAAAAAAAATAGGCAAACTTCTTCAATCACATTAGTCAAGTCAGAGGGACATCAAGAAGAAGTCCTTCCTAGGGAAAGGAATATAAACATAGGTTACAGTTAGAAAAACGTGTCTCTTGTTGACAGAAAACTCTTTGGGAAAGAGTTTCACAAAAACCAAAACATCACAAGCACAAACCAGGGCTACAAGACACCTTCCCCTAGACCAGGCTGCTCTAAGCCCCAACCAACCTGGCCTTGGACACTTCCAGGGATGGAGCAGCCATATCTTACCTGTGCAGCCTGTGCCAGGGTGTCGTGGGGAGAGTGAAGTTTATTCAAAGTTTATTAAAGAAGCCCTGCTGCTGAGTCTGAGGGTCAGAAAGGATTCCTTTGTGCATTTAAACTCTTTCAGAGAGATGGGTTCAGATGAAGGTAAATCCTTCCTTAGCCTCAGAATTTGGCAACAGTTTAAATCTTGGGAATTATTTTGGCCCACAAGTCCTAGATGACAGCAAATCAGATATATTTATAAAAATGAGTTATTTAATAAACAAATGATCAGGCAAAATAGATGAAAGATCTCAATCAGAAGTACTTACTACACAGTATAAAATTAAAAGAACTACTGCAGATTACAGCCTAACATAGAACAGTGCACTATATCAAGGTATCTATGTTAAAGCTAGCAAAAGAAATATTATTGAATAGGAGCCAAATGTAACTTACCACCAAAATGACAATAATGTACACAGCTTCCTTCTCTCAACCCCTGGGGGATTAACTGGGAAATAGGTGTACCTATTCATGGGAGAAACTCCACACATTACCAGGAAAACATATAGAAGCTTTCTACTTTGCAGAAGTTTGCTGTGGTTTTCACAGTTGTGACTTGCTGTCAGTCAGAAATCCATCTATCTCCCACGTCTCCCTTTGACTGTAAGATGTTTATTGGCACTTGGGAGATGCCAGACCCAGGGGTGCAAAAATAACTCATTACAAGACAGATTGCCCTGTTTGAGTTACCTGACTGGCTAACAAACAATAGATAAGCTCTTGTGGGGGATGAAATGCTCTGCTACACAGGGCCTCACCCACTAACAGGGAAGAAATCCTTCCTGCATGTGCAGGAAGTGACTTTTGTGTACAGCCTGGTTTTGCATCCCTGGGTGTCCTGTGGGATGGGAGGTGTGTGCACTGCCCCAGCAAGGAGTACAAGAAGTATGCAGGGGACATGTCAAGCACATGCAGGACACAGATGCTTGGTATGCAAGTGTGCAGTGCCTGGTAATCTGAGCAGTGCTGATGTGTCCCCTCATGCCCCAGCTGCGCACACAGGACATGGCCCTGTTCAAGAATCTGAAGGGGGATCCAGAGAAGCCCTTCAGTCTGACCATTGAGGAACCCGCTCCAGGAACCATTGCCTGTCGCCTGGGGGAACCTTCCAAGCCCATTGTCCGCAAGTTCTTCTACCTCAATGGTGAGCCCAGACCCCTGAGTGCCCTGGGGGCAGGGGTGGAGCAGAGCTGGGACACCTGGGTCCACGGGAAGGGGGTGGGAAGGGTGCCAGCATGCCTGGCTTCATGGTGGACTGGTGGGTTAGAGCATGTGCTCCCTGGTGCCTGACTCCTCTGGGAGTGTGTGGGGTGGAGCAGGGACCCCCAGATGGTCGCTGGGGACAGCGAGGTCTGTGGCTGGAGCAGGAGCTGCAGGGATAGCTGGTCCCTGGGTGCAAGGCCCCATGACCTGAGGGGCCTGGGTGCCCACAGTGTCAGAGGGAAGCGTGGAGGAAGAGAAAGGACTCCAGGCTATGTTCAGCACTGTGCTGCACTGGGTCGATGACAAGACGCCCCTGCCCCACATACCAACCATGGGGCTGGCTCTGGGTGTCGGATCCATGGCATTCATTCTGCTGCTGGTGTGAGTACTCCTGACCTGGTGAACTGTACTCTGAAAATCCCCATGAACCTGGAGCTCTTCACAGACCAGCATGGGACTCTTTATCCCTTCTGGATTTTCAGTCCCTTGAGATTCCCTGCAAGTACAAAGGGACCCAGGTATCCAAGGGTGGGCCAAAAACTGCCAGGACTCCTAAATTCGCAGGACTCTCCATGTCTCCTCCTGGGATCTCCTGGGACCCTTTGTCCTCTAGCCCATTCCAGGATCTCCCCCTTGCACCCAGATGTTCTCCAGGCTGCCTTTACTTCCCCCAGATTCCCTAATTGCCCTGAAACCCTGCAACCTTCCCCTGTTTTCCCTAGACCCTTCACTGTCCCTTTGGGGACACCAGCTACAGTCAGTTACCTCAGTTACCCCCAGAACATCATAGCTTCACCCTTGGGCCCATCAGTTGCTCTGAGGACCCCCCAGTTGCCCCATAAGCCCTCCAAATGCCCCACGTGTCCCTGTCCTCCCCACATATACCCTAATGGGAACAGGGTGTCCTCCCTGCTCCCCATTCCTCCTTCTGTCTCCCAGGGCTGTCTGGCAATGCCTCTGTGTCCATCAGACACGCCGCAGAAGTGGACATCAGGGTACCCAAGAGGCTTCCAGATCCCTGGATTCACTGTAGGGGACTTTAGCACATGGATCCACCCCAGAGGACCAACATTTCTGCAACTGCTTTTCTTGTGCCAGGCATTTGAATGGGAATAGTCTTAAAACAGAAATACAGAGTTCTGAAAACTTGGATTATGCTTGTGATAGAAATATTGGGTTCTTGAGCTTGCAGCCATTACAACCAGGTACTGGGCAGGCTTTCCTTTCTCTGGGTGAACATTCAAGCTGCAGCTGGAGCTGCAGAGCTGTCAGTGATGGTGATGGTGCAGGGTGGGGAAAAAAGTTTTAACTTGATAGACTTGCTTTAGAGCTGCCTTAAGTTGGTCAAGAATCAATGGGACTGGTTGAAAAATAAAAGGGTTGGGTCCCTTGGCTGGCCCTGATTCCAGCAAGGGCTGACAATGGAAAAATGTATGGAGCAAAGCTGGCCAAAAATTATGGTATCAAAACGGGATCTCAGGGCAAAAAGAGGAGGGGAAAGCATCTCTGCTTGCTTGAGATCAGCAGATGGACAGTGTCTCTCCTTCTCCCCTGAAGGGATGCCTCTGGTTGAGCTTCACACCTCCAACTGCATTGGAGCAGACCCTGGAATAGTTATGTATATATAACTGTATATAAATGTAGATTTATAGCTAATAGAGCCCTGTTACTATTCCTTCCATAATACATGTTAACACTCCATAGTTAGTGCATTTATCACCAACAGTCCTGAATCTCCTTTCCTGTTCCTTCCCTAAACCACACCTATTTGTGAACCTGGATTGTGTAAGTTCTTATTCAGCTGGGCCAGACCATATTGGTGAATTTACTGAGTGGAATCTGTGATCTCACAAGTTCCCCTTGCACACAGCCAGATTTATCATGTCAGGGATTGTATCAGATCTACTTTTGTGCATTGCCTGTCCCTGCCATCCTTTCTGAGTGCCTTACAACCAAACTATTCTACCTTTGCACGTTTCCAAATTCCCTCTGTTCCCTCTGAGTGCTTCTCTGTATCCCCTCTGACTCATTCTCTTCACTTCCAGCCACTCTCAGATGCACTCAATTCCTATCCAGCTGATTTCATATCCTCTTCATTCCCCTTGTTGTACTGTCTCAGAACCCCTCTGTTGTTCTCCTTGCACAAACAGATCATCACCATTTTCCCCACACTCCTGTGCCCTCCATTTCCCTCTGTGTGCACTCAGATCTCACCTGTTCCCCTCCTCAAGTACTCAGATCTCTTTTGGTGCTTTCAGCACCTCTTTAGTGCTGACTTTTCTCCCCTGGGCAAGCTCACATATCTCTTTTTCATAACAGGTGCCCTCAGATTCCCTCTGCTGACCTCTATCAATGCTCAGATCCCACTGTCCCTTCTGTGGGTGCTCAGTTCCTGTGGGTTCCACCATGATACCCCTCACTGCCCCTCTATGCACACTCAACCCCCTCTTTTTCCTCCATGCATCCTTAGATTCCCTCTGTACATGCTCAGATCCTCACTGCTGCCCTCCATCCACCTGTTCTCACTCCACTCCTGGGCAGATGCTTTCCTCTCATTTTGCATGGCCACTCTCCCAAACCCAGAGCCCAGAGGCCACAGCTGTCTCACCTGCTCACAGAAACCTTTCATCAGGCCCTTCAGCTGCTTCCTTTCAGGTTAGGACTGTGTCCCACTAGGGAGTCAAGACTTCTCCTGCTTTCCCCAGACACAGACCCCTCCACCACAACCCTCTGCCCTGTGCCATGTGCCCCAGAATGCACCAGCTGCTTCAAACACTGCCCCACAACAGCCTCCCTGAGCATCCTGGGGCTGCTCTGCTGCCCCACCCAAAGCCAGGCTGGGCTGGAGCAGATTAAACAAAAGCCCCTTGACCTGGCAGCACCAGCTGCAGTGGTGGGAGGCAGGGACAGACCTGTGTTTGCTCTCCACCTGGCTGGTGACTGTGCCACTCGAGTGTTTACTGAGCAATGCTCTTCAAAGTTCTCAGATATGCTGTTCCCAGGGGAATTTCCATCCAAGTCACTAAGGGCTCACAGAAGAGACCATTCCAAGGATTCTTGCTGGCATAGGAGTTATTTTCCTTGCAATCCAGGACCACAGGCACCTCCACCTCAGCTGGTGTTTTCTGCAGGCACAAAGGAAACCAACCTGATCTCTTCCAGCAAAAAAGGGAGGGTAGGACCTGCTCAGCCCGCCCAGTGCAGAGGGCACTACAAATCCCTCTGTGCCACCAGCCACTGCAGAGCTCTGCGCTCCAGAGGGCATTTCCACAGCCAGCAATGGGTGAGTACAGGGCTGGGGAGTGGGTGCTCCTTGCCAGCAATGGGGAGAGCAAAGACAGGGCAGCTCAGCCAGAGGGAGAGGCTCCATGCACTGGTTCTTGCACACTGATGATCCCCAGTGATGGGGAGCAGTGGCACTGGTGCCCTTTAGGGGCACTTGCCACCTCTTTGAGCTGCTCATCCCCTCTGTTCTGGCTCAGCCCAGCCAGCCCCCTACTCCATGGACCAGGAGTGAAACTGCTGGGTACTTTGCTCTGCCCAAAACTACCCCATCTTTGACTTGTCCACAACAGATCAAGGGGGAAAGGGCAGGTTGTCCACCCCTTTGGTAAGCTTTGCAGCTTGCAGGGAGTAGCCTGGTGCCGCCCAACATGCTCGGTGCCCTTCTGCACTTCACAGGCTCATGTTAACTGCAGTGTTGGCACCATGGAAAGGATAGTCACATTTCTTCTTTTCTTCTTGTCCCTTTCTACCAGCTCTGTGTCTTCTGTTCCTTGCTTCCCTGCTCATCTGGGCTGTGCCAGGCCATTCTGTGCACACACAAACCCTAAACACCTTCAAGAAATTTTCCTCCAACACCTCATCAAGTGTTCCGAAGAGAACCAGTAGGTAGCATCCTGTGGGCATCTCGTGTTGTGTGCATATGTTCAGCCAGCTCTGGGTAGGGCAGGACCATGCACTAGCCCTCGTTCTGCTCCAGGATGGAGGATGGTGGAGGTGCAGGCTCTGTGTGTGTGTGTGTGTGTGTGTGCACTGTGCACTGTGCAGGCTGGGAAGGGTGCCTTTGTGCTTGAAGGGATCATTTTTCCCCGTTCCCTTAGTCACAGGCAGGGGCTAGGTCCTCTTTACCTTCCTCCCAGCATGACCCCACTGTAGTGGCACAACCCCTTTTTCAGGAGACCCAAAGGAGCCCAGTGGTGCCCATATTCAGTCTCTTGGACTGATATCAGCATAACTCAGCCAGTCTGGGGCCTTTCAATGGGGCTGACTCCTGTTGGTCTTCCATACAGAAAAGGAACAGAGGGTTGAGGCCAACCCACTCTCACCTCCAGACCTCTCTGGGCTGGGAGAGCTGGTGATCCCCCATGTGCTCTGGCCAGATGAATCTCCCTCCTGCCCAAGGTCTTGTTCTGATGCCAGGTTTTTGTTCTGTCCCCCTCTGTCCTGCCCCAGCTTGGCCTAGGGACTGTAGTGAGGTTCCAGTTGGCAGCCCCAGTGGTGTCTACATCATCCAGCCCATGGGACTGCACCCCATCATGGTGTCCTGCGAGATGGGTGGGGCAGACAGGGGCTGGACCGTCATCCAGAGGAACCAGAGGGACACACCGGTCACCTGGGCTGAGTCCTGGAGCACCTACAAGTTTGGCTTCGGGAACGTGCGCACCGAGTACTGGCTGGGCACTGAGTACATCCACCAGATCACCAGGCAGAAGGTCTACCAGGTCAGGTTTGTCATCTGGGATGCTGCAAACAACATGAGATTCGCAGACTACAATCTGTTCAGCCTGGACGATGAGTCCCAGGGCTACCGGCTCAGGCTGGGAGCACACTCAGGAACAGCAGAGGATGCCATGGACTCAGACAATCCCAGGAAAGTGCACAACAACATGAAGTTCTCCACAAAGGATCGGGATCAGGACACTTACAGAGGGAACTGTGCCTCACGCTATGGGGGCGGGTGGTGGTACTCGGCATGTTACTCCGTGCAGCTGAACATCAAGGGAGGGCTGACCTGGGGCAGCCTGTGCAAGGGCAACTGCAGAGCCTCAGCCATCCTCATCAAACCAGCTCCATATCACTAGAACTCCTTCCCTCTTCTGTCCACGTGTGGCACGTGGCACGTGGCCAGGCCAGTGCTCTGCTGGGGCCTGTTTGATGATGAGGGGGTGAATAGGGTTGTTCCTCTGTATCAAGAACTGCTTTGTTTTCCTCCTGTCCTGAAAAGTAGCAAAGCTTCTGGCCCTGTCTCTGGTCATTTACCTGTAGTGGGTTTTGGTGGGGGAATATTATTAGAATGCATCCTTATAAATGCTGCAGTATCCAAGCATGTTTTATCTGGAGAGAACTGTGCTCAGAAACCTAAACCCCTCCTGATCAGCATGGTCTTATGCTCTTTTTGCTTTGTGGGTACAGATGTTTCCAGCAGAAAAATATCCATCATCAACAGCTAACCTAACCTATATACCTAATACTAAGCCCTAATTAACAGGTTAACCTAATAGGTAACCTAACCTAATACTTAATACTAACCTAACCTAATATTGAGCCCAGGGCAGGCCATGTCCACAACACATCCCTGCTGCAGTCTGTGTTCCTCCTGCAGAATAAAATCACTTTCAGACCTGCCTAGTGTCCTTCATTCATTTGTGAACTCCTTGCAACTGCTGCCCATTTCATGCCAGAAGCACACCTGAGGCTTCCAGTGCAGTAAGAAAAAGTTTTCAAAGGAAAATTTTTCATACAACTCAAGTGAGGAATTAGAGACAAAACTTTCACTTGAAGAAGAAGGCTTGAAGGGATCATTTTTCCTCATTCCCTTAGTCACAGGCAGGGGCTAGGTTCACAGCATTCCAAGGTGAGGATCTTCCAAAAAGGGAATGTAGCATCACACAGCCAACAGCAAGCAGAGGGCAAGAGGGAAGCATCAGGTCAGTTCAGCCCTGGCAGCCATGACCTGGAAAGCCAGGCCAGTGTCATCCTGCCTTGTTAACCTCGTGGATGCTGGGAGGGCACAGAGAAAGTGGAAAGGAACAACAGTACAAAAGTATAACTACTGCAAGGCCACACAGCACCATATGGCTGATCTGTCTGGGCTGGTGTGAGAACTGGGCAGGGATCCCAGAATTTCAAGATTCTGGATCAGCTTGACTCTGCATGAAATTGCTCCAGGGTGATGATAACTCTGTGCACTGGACAGCTCAGCAGTGGACACGGTACCTGTATGTGGGCTCCTGATGCTGAGCAGAGGGAGGATGTTGGTCTAGCAGTGCTAACCAGAGCAGGAGATGTCTCACTGGCTGCACTCATAGATTCAAACAATATTCTGAGTTGGAAGGGACCCACAAGGACCATTGAGTGCAACTATTCTCTTTTCAACAGAGACCCAGGAATGCAGCTCAGCATCACTCAGGGCTGGCTGCTGGGTGGAATGCTGTTTACCAGGAACCCCAAGCCTTTGTCCAGCCTTTCCCCTTCTGTTAGCTTGTGCAACCAGGCTGGAGCACCATTGCCTTTTTAAACCAGCAGATACATCTCTTAGTCCAGAAGTGCTATTCTCAAGTCAGCTCCAACTGGGAAGCCTTTCTCAATCAGCAGCACCCTCATATCTCCATCTTCCCCAGAAGAAGTGCTGCCCACCTGCAGATGCCTCCAAGGCTGCCAAAGAATGCTCCTTGAGAACTTGATAGCTCCTCAGGAACACTGCACTGCCATGGCTCTGCAGGGTGCCCTGGGACCTTGGTCACAGACCTTGGCTCCAGAGTCCCATGTTGTTCAGCATTCTGAGCCACAAACCTTCCTTGAGCTCAGCTTTCCTTCCAAAGAGCGAGGAGAGGAGCTGTGGGTTCTTTCAAGCCCCATGTTCAAATTTCCCTGCATCACAAGGGGACTTCACAGACACATTCCCTGTCTACAGGGAATTATGAGGCTGACTGACCGACATCACTCAGGGAGTCCACTGCCTTCTCCACACTCCAGGTTGTGGTGGTTTCTCCTCTTTCCCAGCACAGAGCAACCACCCAGCCATGAACAGGGGCAAACTGTGAGTGAGGGTTTTGCATGATCAGGGCTTTGCTGGCTCTGTTGGCTTACTGCAGCCTTCCAGCCACAGTCCAGTGCACAGTGGCTGGAACAAGCCATTGAAAGGAATACTGCCTAACACACTTACTATCCCCCAAGTCTGCCACCCTGAAGACTGGGCAGAGTGATCCCCCCACACCTGTGTGCAGGTAGACATGAGGCAGCACAGTCTGGCTCCAGGGTTTATTGCAGCTGATTCCTCCCACCGTGGGTAGCAGAGCTGTGGGGTGTGCGGGGCCCAGGGAGGGAGCAGGGCCTGGGCAAAGCAGGGTTCACCGACTGCAGGGGAAGGGAACTGGCACCATGTCCCCCTCCCCAGGATGGGAGCGGGTGCACCCACCCCAAACCAGTGCCTGTGCCCCAGTGCCAGCCATCATCATGGCACTGGACAAAGCTGCCCGTGTGCCCAGCGCTCCGGGCGATGGCTCCTGAGCCCCAGAGCTGCTGTGTTTTGGCTGGTGAGGGAACAGGAGCTGTGGGCAGAGCAGGAATGTGCACTGGGACGGGCATGGGAACGGGGCACTGAGCTGGGGATGGCAGCACCTCCCCACTCCCGGAGGGCTGGGCATGCTCAACACACATCTGTGGGTTTGACCAGGATAAGGGAGGCTGCGCAGTCACCGTTATCACAGAACCCAGGCCAAACAATGTAGTTTTTGGCATTGAGCAGGACGTTCTGGCACCTGTTGTACCACCACCCCCCGTAGCTCTTGGCGCAGTTCCCGCTGTACTGGTCCTGGTCCCTGTCGACCGTGCTGAACTTCATGTTGTCATGAATGCCCCCCTTCTTGGGGTGGTAGAGGGTCAGGTAGTCGTCCCCGTCCCCGGAGTGCCGGCCCAGCCGCAGCGGGTACCCGCTGGCCTCGCTCTCCACCCTGAAGATGTCGTACTCGGCGAAGTGGGTGACATTGGCTTTGTCCCGCACCACGAAGCGCACCTTGTAGGTGCCCTGCTGCGTCAGCAGGTGCAGGTACTCAGTGCCCAGCCAGTAATCGCTGTGCACGTTCCCGAAGCCATACTTGTAGGTGGTCCAGGATTGCTTCCAGTTGAGCTCAGTGTCGTGAGAGTTCCTCTGGACCACGGTCCAGCCCTTGCCTTCGGTGTCCATGTCGCACCAGACCACGCGCGGCGGGGAGCGGGCCGGCTGGATGACATAGACGCCGCTGGGGCTGTTCTTGCGGAGGTGGCTGCAGTCTGGAGGGAACCCTGTGGCTGCAGCAGCAAACACGGGGTGAGGGGGAGAGAGAGGGTCTGTGAGTCTATCAGGACAACGAGGAGCTTCTGGAGGTCAGTGAGCACTCAGGATAAAAAGGAGTGGTTTCTGTCTGTGGCTTTTCCACTGGCTCATCCTCAAGGAACCTGAGGGTGTCTGAGCCAGTGGCCTCTGTAAGAGCTCTGGAACCTATTTCTTGTGGTTTGCTGTGTCATTTGGAGCCTTCTAATGCATCTTGCCAAGGAAAGAAGGGTGAAAAAATCTCCAGGATTGCCAGTGATGTCCTCCAAGTATGTCTGCCCCATATACCCTTGATATATTGAGCTACAGCTCTTACAGGGACCAGAAGTATCCAAAATGCTCCACTGGATGAGGATATGTAATTAAAATTTATATTTTCCCTGGGGCTCATGGCATTGGATAAGAAGGCTTAGTTCTGCCTTGGTCTTATAGGGGTCTCTTTCTCCAGCTTGTTATAATTTATCTGATCTCTCATGACTTACTAGCCAAGCTAATTTGCTATCTAATTTGTTTTTCTTGGTTTGTGTCTGATAGGAGACAATTTGCTGTGGGTAATTCCAATTCAGCCCAGGAAACCCTGGGGTCTTGCAGGTACTGCAATCCTTCCTTAAAGGGAGGAAGGGGATGTTCCTAATCCAACAAGAGCTAAATAAAAATCCAAACAGCAAGGAGGATCTCTCCTTAGAACTGAGCCTCACAAACATGGCACAGCAATCCTTCCAAGCTGGTTTTCTTGGTTGTTTGTTTTTTTTTGTTTTGTTTTGTTTTGTTTTGGTTTTGGTTTTGTTTTTGTTTTAGTTTTAGTTTTAGTTTTAGTTTTTGTTTTTGTTTTTGTTTTGGTTTNCTGTTGGTTTCAGCACGGACCAAACAAGAGGGTGGTGACTTGGCAGGAGTCAGGCTGTAAAAGCCATGGCCCAGGGGCTGTGTGTGTGAGGAGCTGCTGTGCTGTGAATCCCTTTGGGTGTTTGCTGGCCTTCCCTAGCCCAGAGCAGACCTGAGTGTGCTGCTCTGCCCCTGGGTGCCCAGGCAGAACCCCCATCCCCCTGATACTCACCGCTCCTGGAGCTGGCAGTGGGTGCAGCCGGGCCGGCGCTGGCACCCAGGAGAAGCATTGCCACCACGGTGGGCAGGAGCACAAGGTCCCGCTGGAGCCAGGGTGTCCCGGCCTGGAGCCCTAGGGAGGAAAGTGCCCATCACCATGAGTCCTACTGCATTGTCCCCAAGCAGACAGGAGGAAATTTCCTGGCCCACACAGGGATACAAGCCTGTAGCCCTGGTTGGTGCCTGAGATGTTTTGGTTTTCTGAAACTCTTTTCCCAGAGAGTTTTCTGTCAACAAGAAACATATTTTTCTATCTATAACCTTTGTTTACATTCTTTTCCCTAGGAGGGACTTCTTCTCAATGTCCCTTTGACTTAACCAATGTGATTGAAGAAGTTTGTCTTTCTTTCACCAATTGAGTTGTTCTCTGTAGAATAGTATAAAAAGAAAAAATATAACCAAAAATAAACAAAGTCATTGTCAACCTTCTAAAGTCAAAGTCTGTGTCATTGTAATCTTTAACAGCGTCACAAGCCCAAACCCTGTGTGCTGACCAACAGCACTCCCCCTACACCTTGTGCTCACTCAGCTCCTGGGGGAGATGCCACCATGCCTGGGGCAGGATCCCTCAGCAACCACACGTGCCACATGCATTGGTCAAGTAGGGAAAGGACCAGGGTGAAGCTTAGGTCTCCACATTAACCTCCCTTGACAGAATGCTGGAAGTCCTTGTCCAGCCAAGTTTGGAACACCTCTAAGAAGAGAAATCCCACAGCTTCCCTCTAGGCACCTGCCCCAGTGTTTGATCAAGCTCATGTTAAATCAAAGCTCTATTTCTAACTTGAATTTCCACGTTCCAACTTAGATCCAGTGCTTCTCATCCCACCAACATGGACCTCCTTGAAAAATCTGGCTCCATGTTCTCTGTGTCCTGCTGTAGGATGGTTGCTGTCAGCAATGGGACCCCTTCTGTGCCTGCTCTTCTCTAGGTGGAACAAGCCCAGTTCTCTCCTGTGAGAAATGGATTGGTAGAGAATTCTCAAAGCCTGACAGAAGGCTCACACAGTCCTGTACCTCTGTATGCAAACTCTGAGGTAAAGTATGGCACAGGTAGCCCAGGACAGGCACAGACTGACACCAAGTGTGTGTTGTTTGGTGCTAGTGCTTTGCTCTGGCACCCCTCCTGCTCCCAGGGAAACTCACAGCTGCTCTCCTGTTCATCATTCTCTGTGCCTTTGCATACTCACCCCGTGAGGTCTTGTTTGAGCCCAGCACCACAGCAGAGTGAGGTGAACCTGAGCAGGAAACTCACCCATCATGACAGCACCGCTGCGCAGAGAGCAGGAACCCAGGGGTGCAACCCTCCCATGCCCAGCTGTCCTCGCTGGCTTTATAGGCACTGCACACACCCCTCTGTGCTCACACTCATCATTTGTAGAGGCACAAGGAGGCACTTTGCAGAGTGTGACTCAAGCAGTTTCCAGATCCCATGACAGCACAACTGAGGGGAGGAACACATGTCCTTCCAGCCAGAGAGGTACAGAGTAACCCCCTCCATGCTGAGGAATTTCAGTTGTTGACTGCCCCTACATAAACACTACATGTGAATTGCACACTTGGAGCAAAATCTGGAGAGCTGTGATTAAAGTGAAGTGGAGAGACCCAGCTTTTTAAGGATACACAGAAACTAGCAAAAGAGGAAAGGTCTAAGTGACCAGTCCCAAGCACGACCTTGGAAAGTTGAGGACAGGTCCTCAAGAGAAGTGCCCCCTCACTAGCAATCCACTGGCAGGTTTTAGGACCAGTCATTGGGCTGGAGCCAGTGTTCCCTGGCACCCCAGTCTGCACGCTCTGAGCAAGGGCTCCAGTTAACAAACAGGTCTCTGTGGGTCCCTTTGCCACTCTCCTTCCCAATCCCCGTCTTTGGCCTGGTGAGTCCCTACAGATCCACCTTCAGTCCCAGAAATGCTGACCAGGAGTTTGTCTGTCTTCTGGATCAAAATGCTCTCCAGGCAAATGCTTTGGGAGGGCTGTTCTTCCTCCCAGAGGGTCTAGGAAGCTCCATAACCTTTTCAAGTCAAACTTAAAAAGTTAAATACATGGTCCTTCTACCTCCTTATTCTGTGTTGGTTTGTGATCAGACATTTTTTCATGGAACATCTTAACACAGCTTTGGTGCTGAAGCCAAACCAGAGGCACCCAGAGGTCCTCCTAATGTGGGATACCCCGTGTCTCCAGTTCTCAGCAGATTCCCTGTCCCCAGCCCTCACACCTTAGTACTGGGCCCCATACAGCCAGCCCAGCTGGGGGGATTTACCCTTTCAGGGTTAGCAGCTGTTGTGGTCTTCGTGGTTGGTGGCCTATCCCACCCAGGACCTTCCCCTGAGCCTGTGAGGGTAGTTTAAACTCAGCCCTAGACCTCCAGTCCTCATCTGAGCCAGGCTTGGAGCACAATGGGGGACTCCAGTCCCCTCTCTGTCCACTTTTTCTGGATGGATCTCAGACTTACACTGTGGATGGTTTATTTCCGGGATGGACTGCTCACATCCCTGCCACAGCATATCTCCAGCCCTGCCCTCTGCCCTGTGTCCCTTCATCAAGGATCCTGGATCCAGCTGACTGTTTGCCTCACACGGAGCCCACACTCAGCCCTTTCCACCATGCTTGGACCTGGCAGGACAGACATCTCCTCCTCAGCTCACCCTTGGCTCCCAGCCTCTCACCAAGCCAGCAGAGGTGACATTGAAGGGTTCAAATGGAACTTGATCATAGAATCATGGAATCATTAATGTTGGAAAAGACCTCTATGGTCACTAAGTCCAACTGTCAACCCAGCATTTCTGTGTTCACCAACAAACCATGTCCTCAGGTGTCACATTCACATGTTTTTCAAATGTTTTCAGGGATGGTGACTCTACCACTGCTCTAGGCAGCCTGTTCCAGTGCTTGACAAACTTTTCCATGAAGAAATTTTTCCTAATGTTGAATCTAAAACTCCCCTCGTGCAACTTGAGTCTATTTTCTCTCATCCTGTCAATCCAGAAATCCCTTACCAGGGATCCATTACCCTAAGCAAGTCCTTGTCCAGCCAAGTTTG
>VWYO01024142.1:0-92720 GCA_013400275.1 Rhadina sibilatrix
CCTGTTTCATCTTCTCCAACAGGAAACCTCCTCAGAATGTTTCTTGCAATGTGTCTTGCAGGCACTGTCTGCTTCTCTGGTGGTTCTGACTGCACACCCTGCAATACCTGATGTGCAGGAACATGCAGGAGGGGCTTTGATGGGTTCCACCCCAAAAATATTTTAAAATGTGAAGAATCTAAGCAGTCTCTTGGCATGATAGTAATTAAGGCTATTTGGGTATAGAAATGTTATGAGAATATAAATTTTGTTAATTTAATGGTAAGAGGTAAATTTTCTCAGCGTAGTATTTCTTGAAGTTTAAAGAAAACATCCCCCCCCCAACCCCAAAATGAGGATGATTAATGTTTTTCAGAAAGAAAAAAGGAACTCTGAAACAGTCATAGGTATCAGGGTTATCTCAGAATATGTGTTCTCTCAGGTGGTGGAGGAGTTGAAGTAAATCTACTTGGGGAGGGAAAGGTGCATTGAATATTAAAAAAGAGTAATTGAATATATATTGCAGGAAAAAAATGGTACTACTGATATCTGTGCATTGATTTACATTAAGTGAATCTCAATGGTTTTTGTTTCATGAAAAAGAGGGTTCATGTTTTAAGAGAAAAAATGTTGTTTGAGGGTCCTCTGGTCATAATTCAGTTTAAAAAAAGGCAGAAAAACCTTTAAGATCATCAAATCCAACTGTAAACACAACACTGCAAGTCTTTGAAAAAAGAGCATTTTGCATATTGGTAAAAAGTAGTAGCATTTTTTTTTTTCAGTAAGGATATGGAAAGAGAAGAATTTTGAAGGAGAAGAAAAAATAAAAAACCCCAATCACACCCCACATCTCCCCAAATGATAATAATAAAAAATTACAATGCTAGGCATAATAGAAATTGATGTAATTTAAGTTATAATAATAAATTAATTATATTCTTTCTTTCTCTGTGTGTACATTTCTAGCTGTTCTCATTTAAAGTAAGAGGCCACAAATTGTATTGTATTTTTTCTTTTTTTCAGCCTCTGAGTTGCTGCTTCTAAAACAATCCAGGTGGGTGGTAGCCTGAAATAAATCCATTCTCATATCTACTCACCCCCCTGCCTTATGCAGCGGCATGTGATGTGTTTTGTGTGCCTGGTGTAAGTGACTCATTGCTTTTGCAGCTCCTGCCCTCATCCCTCATGGCAGAAGCAGTGGAGTAGGGCTTGGGGAAGGTGTCCCTTGATGTTGTGCACTTCTCTCATGGCCAAAGGCTGTGCTCAAGTGACCCCTGTGCAGGCACCAGCCCCAAGAGCAGTCCCCAAACTGGACCCCTGCCCACAAAGGTTTCCATTAGCAGGGCAAAGCTGCCCAGCCTTTTCCTTCTGCTTATTTCTGGGCTGTTTTAATTTATTGCCACACCTGAGTTTATCTTTGCTAAATTTCAAGTTTATCTGTACAAATAATCTGTCCTGACTGCCCTGTCATTTGCCTTCTTTTTGTCTGTGTTAATAACATAATAATAATAATATTGCCAAATAACTTTATTAAACACTTTCAGAGCACTGAACAGATTATATTTAACTAAAGAGATAGTAAGAGAAGTGTATGAATTACTGAAAGTAAAAAATGTAAAGCTGACCTTTATCTGTGTTATTTCCCCTTGTAATTATCTATTATTTATTTTGTAAGACCTTGTCCAATGTGAAATCTTGTGAGTAACCATGCTTCCAACTATACTGTGTTCAAGAGAGATTTATTTTCCTTTCATCAAAGTGTCCTAATATTTATTTAGAACATGTTGTAGGCTGTGCAGCAAGACTTAAACCTGATGGAAACCCCTAAGGCAAGGAGAGGATGTTTGAGTGGGTGGTGCTGCAGGTGGCTTCATTTTCCAGCTGCTTCACATAATTCAGGGAATTCTATAAAGCTGAATTTAATCCATGCAGCAAGGCTGTGCCCTTCTCCTTATAAACTGTTCCTTCTTGCTGCTCTCTCCCCCTCCTGATGGTTTGAGATTGGCTGTTTCTAGAGAGATGTTGAGAAATACATTTTTCAGTGCACATCAGTTGTGTAAGGTGGGTATAAACTGAAAGTCCCTGGGTTTGATTTGCAATAAAATCTCCTCGAGCTTGTGGTATCATTTCAACAGATGGGGCAGGGAGGGTTGTTTGTGATCTTTCCCATCTTAGTACTGGAGGCTTAAGCTGCAGCTGCAGACTAAGTCTAGATTTAGTTCTTTTTGAAAATTCATTGAAGTCAGTAGCAATGAAAAGCAGCAGAAGTTACTCCTGGGATTGCCCATTAAACACAGGTGGGACCCCCATGCCATGAGCCTAAGGACCTGCTGCTCTGTCCTGCCCCTTGCCCAGTCCTGCAGCTTCCCATCAGGAGCAGGCTGCAGCAGGGCAGGTCTGCTTGTGCAGGGGACTCACAAGCAAAATGGAAATGCTCCCAGCCAGCATTCTAGGACCGATTTTATGGATTTTTTAATGTAAGGATGGGCAGAACAAAGGGATAGCCATGATAAATACTCGAGTTATTAATCACAGAGCAGAAGGACTGCTGACTGGGAATGCAGTAAGTGCTCATGTCACTTAGCTTATTTTCCCTCTCTGGTAGGTAATAACTGCATATAATATATGGATGCAGTTGAGTACTCTGTGTTTTTTAGTTTTATTTCTATTTTTTTATGAGAATTCCCTTTCTGTCTGTGTGGGACATCAGCACTTCACCAGTTGGTCAAGAATCAATTATTCCCCTAGAATAGTCTGAGTTGGAAGGCGCCCAGAAGGATCATCAAGCCCAGCTCTTTAGCAGATGGCTCACAGGGGGATTGAACCCACCACCCTGGCAGTATTAGCACCATGCTCTGACCAACTGAGCTAGTCCCAGGGTCCCATTGTGGTTAAAGCATTTGAGAAATAACCACCTGCCTGCAGCACTTCTCAGAATATCTGGTGATCTAATGAATGATGATAGCAAAACTCAGAGGAATTTGATTTTTTTTGTTTTTGTTTATTTTGAATATTGACTTTACTACTGCCTGTGACATAAATGGAAGCTACAGTCTGATTTTTTGCATATATTAATGTGGGAGAGTGATCTCCGAATAACAGAATATGTTTTTGAGGAGTTTCAGTTCATAATTGCAGAATTTCTTTTTTTTCTAGGAGAGTTTTTGACTAAAATCTCAAACACATGAAACACTGACTTCTGTGTTAAAACAATATAGAAATAGTGCTATGAATTCCTTACAGTTAAACCCTCTAGCTGCCTCCTCAACATTAATTCATCTGAGTTTTCCAAACTGACTTTTTTTAATGAAGGATGTATTGTGATTGCATTAAGCTTTCCAGACTTAATGTCACTCTGCAGTTGCACAGAATGTTGGCAGATCCTGGTCACTGAAGATACTGCTTTAAAACGAAAATGTCTTCAGGTGAAATCTGGCAAATAATGTGGATGGGGCTCTTGGACAGAAACCACTGCTGACAGGAGAGCATTGTTCTATCACCCAGAGAGATGGGAGGAGTATCAGACTTGTTTGTGAGGTAATTACTGCTCATTATCATGTTGAACTACCAAAGTAGCAGGTGTATTAGAAAGGCTCTGTGTCATTGCTTTGGGCATTTCTCCTTACCAGTTGCTGAGAACAGTGAAGGGAATGGATGTGGATAATATTGGGATGGACACAATTTTTACAGGTTTCATGTCTGTAATACAAAGTGTAGTGCAAATTGGCAGAGAGGCAGAATGAGAAGGCATTAAATCACCATGAATTTTATGAAACAAGATAATGAGGTATATTAAAATAACATGTACAACAACTATATCTTACACTTAAAAAGGTGTTTTCCTTTCTCACGTTTGTCCCATCTCTGATACTTTTTTCTTACTTGTTGGTCTCCAGGTCTCATGCAGTATTTGTAACCTTGATCAGATTTCTCTTGAGCTCAAGTTTGTGCTTTTAATTTAGTCCTCTGCACCTTTTGTGTGCTGCACTGCCTTTATTACTCTCCCTCTGTGATCCTAACAGAACATATTAAAATTGATTGAAGTCTCCAGCAGCTTGTTCTGTCTGCTTCACAGGCATTTAGTCCTGTATTCACTTTCAGTGAGACAATTAAAATCACTTTAGTTCATGTCACTGGAATTAATTGCTGGCATTGCAGGTGGCTGTGAATTCAGCTGGCTCAGGACAGCAGTGCTTGGTAGGTTTCATGTCATCATACTTGTGATGGCCTTAAAAGTGAGTAAAGGAGAGTGAAAAATCTCCATGAAGTGATTTGAAGGTTTCTGACTGTAAAAAACTGTAAGCAGATTATATATTCCTTATAATGTGAAATGCACTTTGAAGTATAAACTGTCCAGGGAAATATTTAGCAGAAACACTTTTTTTGCCTCACCTCTTAAATATCTACTCAAAATACATATGTAAAGTAGTAGGGGCTTAATAGTTGATTGATAAATTGATTTTCCAGCTGCTGACTTCATAAGGAAAAATGTTGACTTTGATATTATGGTATATAACTCAGGATCCACAGGAGCACAGATTTAACTTAGCAGCAGCTGTCAGAGAGGGAAGGGGAATTTCTTTTGATGCCACAGGGATGTGGTAGTCTTCAACACAGACTGCATTTTATAGCAGTAGTTTTTTGTTCAGTAATTGGATATGGCAGAAGAACAGAGAAATCTGTTAACTGTAATATTTTGAATACTGGTGATGATCTAATACAACCCTTAAAAATGGAAAGAGATATATGAAATAGGGATGATCTTTTTTACTCCTTTAATTTTCATGTGTCTCCTAGAATCTTAGGGATTTTTTTTTTCTTCATTCTTTCAGTTGGCTTTTAGGGTCTGACTTTGCTGTTTTTCTTAACATTGGGCACTTTAGGAAGTGTTTCAGGTCATGGTTCCCACCTGTCAGTAGGAGTAAGATGACATACAGAAAGATTAGCATTGCTTTTAAAGCCCATTGGTTACAGTTTGGGGAAAAACATGTACCAAGCAGAAAGCTCTGAATATTTGCAAGCTCATACTCCTGAGAAGACATTTTTAGGACCAGGGCTTTTGCAAAGGTGTGAAACCTATTGTTCTTTTATAAAACCTGCTTTTCACTCACCTATATTTTATGTTGTTTTTTAAATTTTCCTCTACCACTATTTACTAATTCTCTCTCTTCCTGTGATTATGTTCTCACATTCTTACATATATTGATCTTTATATCAAAGGGCATCTCAAAGTAAGTATTTAGCAATGTGTTAATGAAAAAAAAAAAAATTGCACACCCAAAAAAATCAAAAAGCAAACAAGCAAAACTAAACAAAAATCCCACAAACAAAACCAAAATAACCACCAGCACCCACCCCAATCAATGCCAAACCAAGTTTTACAGTTTCTCATATGTCATTGGATATCTTTCAGTCTTGTCACTGAGTGCATCTGTGCTTCTGATAACTGAATTACTTCCCCTCTTTACCTAAGCTGGACAATGTATTTTCTGGGAAATCTCTTGAGATCTACCTGGAACCTTATGTCACCCTATTTGCATCTGTCAGCATCTTCCTGGCCACAGCCAAGTGCCAGAAGCCTCTGTTTACCCCTTTCTTGAGGGAGAACACCCTTAAAACATTACCATAGCTGTTCACTCCATCCTTCTCTCTGGGCTCCCCCAAGAAACTTTATCATGATTCTTAGAGAAAATATTTTGGAGGTGAGTTTTAGACCAGTGGTCATCGTTAGTAATAATAATTTGTGTATTTCCACCTTGCTCAGATTTTCACTTGCATCCTATATCCTCTACAGGTGGTCCTAAAAATTATTTAGGATGGGCAGCATCTTTTTCCTGAAACTCATGGCCAGTCCTGGGGGTTTGTTCCTGCACATCTTGGTGCAGAACCTTCCACCTGCACCTTAATTTACTGATAAAAGATGGAAAACACCACCCCTCCTTTTCAAGCGTGGGGAAATGATGTTGTTTTTGAGTCCCACATTTCCCTTCTCCAGCCTCTGTCTGTCCAGGCTCGTCCCAAGGTAGTTTAAGTGCAGGCTTACATGACCTTCAGGTGGTCCTGGGGCAACCAATGCCCTTTGGAAATCCAGCCTGGAAGCTGGGAAGTGTCTCAACACTTGGTCAGAGTGCTGGTGTCTGAAACAGCCTGTTGCCAGAAAAAAATAAAAAGTTTTGTTTTGCAGCACCTGTTACTATTTCAATCTTCATATCCAATTTCTACTCATTAACTGCTCTTTCTGTCTTTATTTTCAGATGACTTAAGTAGTATTTTTTTTACACCACACTGGATTTATCACACTCCACTGAAGGTTTATTTTTGAAATTCCAGGCTGTAACTGTTGCCAATATTTATTTTTTAGTTTCTTTGTCTCTTGAATTTAGCACTCGTTGATGGAATATGGATGTGAATATGGAAAATACTCCAGTAACTGTATTTATATTTATATTGATTGTCATTTTTCTTTTTTGATGTGTTACATAATTAATTTTGCTAGCTCATGATGCTAAGATGCTGAACAAAGGATTTCAGCAACAGTGTTGGAGTTTGAGATGGTAAAAATTTTGGCATAAAATTCAGTAGTAAATTTGATGAAGGATTGGAAAAAATCTGAAGAATGACCAGGGTTGAATTTTTGTTTTTTTTTTGTTCAGAGAGTATTATAGTTCTAGAATATTTTGCCTTTGCTATTTGCTAGATTCAGATATTGCCTTCAAGATTATTACTCAGTAAGGTAATAAAAGAATCTTCCAAGTAAACTTAAAATATGTGAATTATTAAAAAGTCCCAATCTTCAAGAAAACTACTTTAAAAGCTTTATAGATATGGAATTAGAGGTGTCATGATGGGGTGGCGGAGAGAAGAAATTTAATTCTCTTTCAAACTGTAGCTTTTTTTTTTTTTTTTCCCCCCAAAATTGCATTGTCCATAAAAATATGCTTAGAGAACTTTAATGTCTGTTGACCTCTGGATTTAGAGTTGTAATTTGTAGCCAGTTTTGGCTGAATGGTTCTACAAAATTTATAGGAAAAAATATTTTTTTAATATATATTTTTTTCTCCGAACCAGATAGGAAGAAAAAGGTTTCTGTTCACATAAGTACTCTATTGTAGCAAAAAGAGCACTGGTTATGTCATGTTCCATGCTTTGCTTTTTCTTCTAAGTTTCCTCCCAATTTTCAGCAGGATACAAAAAGTAAGTTTCCACCAACGCTTTCCTAGAATCAGAAGCTTTAGATGTTTTCTTTTGGTTTTGTAGGATTTTCTTTTCTTTGCAGGGTGACATCATGCTTCCTCATACAAAAAAGTGGGGAAAGAGTCTTAAATTGTTTTGACAAACACATTGAATATTTTACCTTTTTAAATTCAAGGTAGGAAAAATTGCATTTATTGTGGGCTTTTTATTTAACTTCTATTTCTCTAGCCAATTGAAATTACAGTGTTGGAGGTGTTTAAAAAATAATATCCTGAGGGTATTGCAGTTACAGTATTTGAACAGAGTTTCTTATTTCTTCCTAAGAAAACCTTAACTTCATCTACCTAATGTTTTCGAGTTGAAGACTAGAGCCTCTCTTCTACCTTTTACAAACTCAGTGGCAAAGAATATTTAGTTTCACAGAACTCCTCCAAAATGCTTGGGAAATAATGTTCTAGCAGGTTCCCTACTCTGTGAGCTGGTGTACTTGCAATAGTTTATTTTATGCCATTTGACAACTTGATGTCCAATTTTATGGCTCCATAGCCAAAAAAATTTCTACTATGCAAAGGGCATGTTTTCAAAGTGCTCTTTCTAAACAAAAAAATTAAAAACAAAACAAAACCCCAAAAAACAAACAAACAAAAAACCCAAACCAAACCAAAACAAACACAGCTTGTCTGTGTAGAAAGTCTTTATGCTAATGACTCTTTTCCCCATAGCTATTAGGACAAATATATATATATATACTTTTAGAAATAGCAAGAGATTGGTAGGGCGACAACACCAAACACAACAGAAAGACTCAAATCTGCTATATTTCAAGAAAAAATTCTAGGAGAGAAAAAACAGCAATATCCCACTATTGTTTGTTTTTGTTGTTGTTTGTTGTTTTTGGGGTTTTTTGTTTTTTTTTTCCCCGTGTGTGTTAGATGATCTTGATGGCAGAGTATGTATTAAGATTCTCCTGCTGCTTGTCCATGGCGTGTAAGAAAAACACTCCAGGAAAAATATGCTGAAGTTGAGGCTTTTGCAAGGTGTGAAGAATGAGGAGATGGGGGAATTGGGGCAGCTGCTTGGCACGTTGGGAACTGTTGTGCAACTCAATGGAGAGAGATGTGCAGGAAAGGATGTGTTTGGCACTTCCTCTAGATGAGCACTTCATCTTTAAAGTTCTGGGGAACCCTTAAGTCCTGATGAAACCCATTAAAATATATTCTGCTATGTAAAATAAAGGCCTATAGCTTAAAAAACACTTGATGAGAATAGGAAGTGATTTGACTCTATCATTTTGTAAACATTTTGTAAACATTTTGAGCACGTATCTGAGCTTAAAAGTTAAGGGCGGTTTACGATGCCCACCTTGGCTTTAAGAGGTGGTTGTGATAAATGCCCACAGGACTTAAATTTAGAAGCATCTCCCTCTTGCCAAAATCAGAATGCTTCCTACAAAGTAGAAAACCAACTTCATGATCAGAACATCAAAAAGCACACAGAGGAAATATTTCATGGTTGTCATTAGTCATACTTAGTTGTCAACATGATGAAAGCTGGTTTATGTTTTATATAGGACTCCTGCTGAAGATGACTTTATTTCATCAGCCAGTTTCTGGTTTTTTACCCTTCCCTAGAGGTCTTGCACTAAAGGAAATCTGTTGATCATTGCCGTATTACACTCATCTGCTTTCCATCTTTAGGATAGCTCCTCTGTTTTTCTGTGTGTTGATTTGTAAGTATTTCCTTTTCCTTTTCCTTTTCCTTTTCCTTTTCCTTTTCCTTTTCCTTTTCCTTTTCCTTTTCCTTTTCCTTTTCCTTTTCCTTTTCCTTTTCATTTTCCTTTTCCTTTTCCTTTTCCTTTTCCTTTTCCTTTTCCTTTTCCTTTTCCTTTTCCTTTTCCTTTTCCTTTTCNTCTTCTCCTCCTTGGAAACTAATCTTTGTTTATTGCAGCAGCTCTATATTCTGGAGAGTATTCTGTTCCTGGTGTTTTGCTGCATGTTTGACAAAATGATAATTTCTTTACCTCTTCCAGTAAGTACAAACACGGTTTTCTGTTGTCAGAGAAAAAAAAAAAAAAAAGAAAAAAAAAAAAAAGTTTTTCTATTGTCAGAAATAAACTCTGGTTTATTGAACTCTGGCCAAAAATATCTTATTAATCCTTATCCACTGTATTCGATATCCATTGATCAACTCCATATTTCATTATCTCTTGTGGCTAAGTATTTGGTTGAAGTTACTTCATAACTTCTTTGTTTGAACTTCTTGGAGGTTTTTGAAATAACTTTCAATTTTTTGTTATGTTTTTGTTTAGTTGGGTTTTTTTGTTTATGTTTGGATTTTTTGTTTGTGTTTTTTTTTAGTTGTTTTGGTTTATCTCATATAGTACAACACATGTATTGGTGAGGTAAAATACCTAACGTTCAAGACACAAAATCATGGAAAACAGCACTTGTATTGTTGCATACTTCCTGAGAAAGTAGGTGTAGTGTTCCATTATTGTTCCTCTGTAGGAGTAATTTGCTTTATTGCTCTTGCATTGTTCTCTGTTTCTCAAAGGGTTCCATATGGCAGCAAGACGATGGCCATATATGAGCATGTGTTTAACTGGATTGAATTCTAGCTTGACGTTAAGATTCAAAGAAATGGATTGTCTTCATGGTTTTTTGCAATATATCAAATAGCAGTCTGTATGTGTCAATCAATCAGTCTAAGAAAGCTCCTGGAAACAAGTGGTTTACCTGTTATATAAGAACAAACTCTGCATTTTTTAAGCAATCTTCATCTGCTGTTATGGAAGAGTAACAGATGCATTATGCATGATGCTCCCTCTCACTGGAGTGCAGATTTCTTTCTGGCTGTCTTGCACACATTGGTCTCCCAAGCACCAAAACCTCTCAGGCCTCATTTTCATTGTGCTTAACACACCTTTATTTGGCATAACAGCTTCAGTTAATAGAAGTGACAAGGTAGATTTTTGAGGTGATGGCTCCTGTTTGGAGTGCCTGAACAGATTAAGTGGGGCAGGAGAGGAGTGGGGATGTGATTTGGGTTTGTTTGGTTCAAAAGGTATGGTGAAGTCTTTCCTGATTCTTTCCTCTGTAGTAACTCTCTCTAGGGCTGTCTCACTGCTCCAGACAGTTATAGACAGTAATAAACTCTACCCTGAACTGTATTAATTACACTGTGGAGGAGATAAAAGTTAAGACAGAGGGAATGCTATCAGTGACAAGCTGCAGTATTAATGAATACTGAGGGGTGGAATAGGCTGTTCTAACCCAAAAACATTGGTGAGGGGACGACTGCTGTTTCCCACCTCTCTAAGTTTTCTTTCAGAAAACCCTGGGGCAAATGAAACAACAGGAGGAGGGAATGGGTCCAGCTGAAGAATAAACATGCCTCTTTATATTTGCTCCTGTATTCATTGCAAGTGTGGGGGTATGGAATCTCAAAAGATAAGGGGTTAATGTGTGTGTCTCAAACACTGATAGCTGGATGGCCATGGAGCCAATCAAGGACTGTTGGGAATAATAGATATTCCCCACACATGGGAAAGAGCAAGATGTGGCTGGAGAAGGGAGTCATGTGGAGGTAGGGTAGCACTTTTCTGGGACAAACATCCTTGTTCTAGTTCCTGGAGATGAGCACAACACAGTACAGCACAAGAGAAGGAATGAGGCTGAGAAGTGGGCATGGACTGTAGGATGATCAGGACCACCCAAGACACCCAAAGCGTCTGGCCCATTTCTAGAAAGGGCTGGAAGAATGAACATAACTAATTTGTACAGAAAGCAGGAAACTTATCTTCAGGGCAGGGAAAGCCTGCCCTGAGGTATAAAGAGGTACCCCCACCAAGCCTGGCTGTGCACCCCAGAACTGTTGGCTGTACCAACATTGAAACAAGAACTGGTGATGTATTTTTTTCTCTTTCTTCCTTTCTTATTTTTCTTTACTTTCCTTCTCTCTTCATCTTACCCCTTTATCCAAAATCTGCTGCCATTCCCTTATATGGTAGGTCAGGGTCTAACATACCAATTTCCATGCCAAGTGTGAGATTTACTACTAAGACTTTGTGAGTTTTTGCAGATCTTCTGACTCCTGTTATTCTTTTTATCACAAGCCCATATGAACCTTGGGTGCTCCCATCCCCTTAAGGGTGGGATATCACAGGAGGTTAATTTGGCTTGGTTTTAGGATTGTGTCTTGGCTGACAACACAGAATTACAAAATCAATAAGGTTGGAAAAGACCTCCAAAATTGAGTTCCAACGATTAACCTAGCCACCACCAGGTGTGCCACTAAACCATAAACCCAAGAGCTACATTTGAACACTGATTCCTCCACTTCGCTGGGAGCAGCTGAACAGCTGTTCCAATGCCTCTGATCACCCTATCCATGTCGAATTTTTTCCTGATATGTTGGGGTAGGGGCTATAAGGATTTATATGCTTTAGTTGTGTCTAGGACAGTGGAGTCCCAACCTGACAGCTGTTATCAAATCCTGCCAGTAGGTACTTGAATTATTATTCTGTTGAATTCTATGCATTTTACATAAATTATAAAAAGTGGCAGCACTTTAGGTTTAGGGTTTTTTGTTTTTGCCGTTTCACGGGGGTTTTTTAACCAAAGGCCATTTTTTTTGTGTAAAAAAAATTCCTTTAATTTGTATTTTCTCCACTTGTACTTAGAAATGAGAAATTGCAATGAGGCACCACAGGATCTGAGTAAGGGTGTAATAATTTACACGTATGTTAAGCATAGTCATTAGTATAGTGCCTAGCAACACAGCAGGCATGACTTATTACACAATATAGTGTTTGCTTATTGCCTAAGTGGAAGGCGAAGCAGTTCTAACTGATTACATGTTACAGAGCTCAGTTGCAATAGTCAATTTCCCCACTGTTTCTCGTGCATTTTGCAGGAAAACACTGTGATATAGTGTTATGAATCAATTACGAGGCACTCGTTAGGAGGAAATGCATATTGAATATATTAATCACTTCCATAATAAATTACATAACCACACAATAAAAGCACGCATATTCAATTGGTAAATAGCTTATCATAGTCTAAGATTCTTTCTCCCTTTATTATTAAATTAAATCCATAAATAGGAGAGCAAGGTGTTGAAGAAATACCTTACAGGAACTCAAGTATGACAAAGCTGGGAGAAGTGGCTGATACACCAGAGAGTTGTGCAGCTCTTCAGAAAGACCTTGGTGGGTTGGAAACATGGGCAGAGAACTGTCTGAAACTCCTCAGAGGCAAATGCTGTGGGGTTCTGCAACTGGGGAAGAACAGCCCCATGCACCAGAGCTGGAAAGTAGCTCTAGGGAGCTACCTGGTGCTCTGGGGGGTTACAAGCTGCCCAGCAGTGCCATTTGTGGCCAGGAGGGCCAATGGGGTCCTGGGGTTCAATAGGAAGAGCACTGCCAGCTGCTCAGGGAGGTGATCCTCCACTCAGGTGTGCCCTCCACTCAGCCCTGGTGAGGCCAAATCTGAAGTGCAAAAATCAGGGCTCTTCAGGACAGGAGAGACATGAAGCTCCTGGAATGGGTCCAGAGGAGGGTGACAAAGATGATGGAGGGATCTCATTGAGGAAAGGCTGAGGGGGCTGGGGCTGTTCAGCCTCCAGAAGAGACAGCTGAGAGGGGCCCTCATCCTTGTGTGTCAGTGTCTGCAGGGAGGGCGCAGGGCATGGCCCAGGCTCTGCTCCCTGGTGCCCAGCAACGGGACAGGAGGAACGGGCAGGAACTGATGGCTAGGAAGCTCCACCTGAGGAAGAAATTCCAACATGAGGAAGAAATTCTTTCCTGTACAGTGTCTGAGCACCAAACAGATTGTCCAGAGAGGGTGTGGAGCCTCCCTCACAGGAGATATTCCAGAGCTGTCTGGACAGAATCCTGTGCCGTGTGCTCTGGGATGACCCTGTTGGAGCAGCAAGGTTGAACCAAATGACCCATCAGGATCCCTTCTAACCTGACCCATTCTGTGAAAGTCATGGAACTGAAAAATCACAGCAGCCTGGGAGCCAGAAGCTGCAGATTGAAAAACAAAGATGTAACAGGGACCAAGAAGCTCAAATCCGTCCATGGTCCCCTCTAAATGCCACCTAAGGGGACAGTGGGCTGTATGTTCTTTTTTCAGCCTGTTAGTTCTTTTTTACATATTCTGAAACACAGTCACTGTAATGAGTGGAAGTATTTCTCAGTATTGTCCAGTATGTGTTCAAAAATGACCTTTTTCTTCTACTTCCTTTTTTATATAAGTGACTGAAAACTTTCAGACACAATTTAGAAAATACATAAAATGCTATTCTCTAAGAATGCTTTTAATTTAGGAGAGCATGTATTTAATCAAAATGTTTAGTATGTTTGAGCATTATGGACTTGGAGAAATAAAGCTAATAACATTCTCATTTAAAAATACACAAAAGAAGCAAAATCTGTAAATGATATTTAACAAAAAGTTACCCAATTGACATAGAAAATAGGGAAACAATTGCTTGGGAAATGTCATATGGCACAGCACTAACACACCTTTATATTTTACTGTATATACTATCAAAATAATAATTTCACAGCCTGATGTCCATGACATTTAAAAGTCCTTGAATCAATTTCTTGAATATTTAAAATCAGTAACACATGCTTATCACCTTTTTCATATTCTTCTTGGTATTCCTCCCTCTCAGAATGAAGGGAAAATGAATTATTTTCTCAGTTGAGCAGTTTTTGTGTTGTCTCTGACAATAAGGCTGATAATAAGTTGTACAAATTACATGGAAGTATAAAATGTGTCTTGCAAAGGGCATGATTTAATGCACATCTCATTTTGGGATAGGTAGGCATGTATCAGGCTGTGGATAACTCATTGAATCCAGTAAGATAACTTGAATCTGCAATTCAGTAATGTAAATGAAGCTTTGAGAAACTTGAATATCTTCAGAACGAAACAAAAAGAAAGAGCAATCTGGAACATGTGTCATTTACTGTGTACCTGTACACATCTCCTCAGGAAATAGAGAATATTATCCCCTAGTGTGTCTTGGCTGTGCTGGGTTCTCTGGGCTTTTAGAGCTTCCTGGGGCAGAGACAGCCATTCAATCCAATTTTGGCCAGAAGGTGGCTGTGGTGACATGCTGCTCCTGTGGGTCACTGTCATCGTGATGGAACCCAGGCCAAAGTCCAGGCTGACCCTGGTGGTGTCCCCTCTGAGTCTTTTGGTGCCACCCTGCAGGGAAAGGTGGTTGCATGGTCCTTTATCCCTCCCATAAAAAGTGCCATAGAACAGAGTGGGGTGGGATTCGTGTGTCTCCTTCCAGATCTACAGAAATAAGCACTTGGGGAGGGCCCAGATGTTTCAGTGAACCTTCAGGAGTTTTTCTGGTGACAGCAGCTTTGGCCACCTTTTTGTTCCACAGCAGGAAGAACAAGTTGTGAATGTGACTGTGGGGGCTTTCCAAGGCTAGACTGTGGTCTCTTCAAAGGGCTTGGCTTGATTTAGTGGAAGGTGGATGGACCAAGGCTCTTGAGCACAACTAAAACATTTATTGCCTGTCATGAAGCCATTTCTGTATGTGTAAGTGGGTTTCAGAGTTGTAGCAGGTATGCCAGAGGCTGCTGAAATCAGCACAAAGGATTCAAGCCATGCTTAATTTGGATTTTATTAAAAAGGCTTATACTTAACATTTACATTCATGAGCAGCATATTTTGTCATTGTCGGGACCCTTTTTTTAAGTGTGCACTTCACTTGAAGGATATTTTTTAAATCAAAATTTTACCATGGTGGATGGCTGATGGCACCTTTTCTCACAGCATTTCTTAAGGTAGAGAGGCAAACGTCTAAGTGCCTATGGACATGTGAAAAATACTATTGTCACTCATTTATAAGGAGTGCTGTGACATTTCTTTAAAATTGTTGGACATAAGAATCTCTGTTGAGATTCAGTGGCTTATCTAGGGTGTCGTAAACATGAAAGTGCTATACATGACACAAGCTTTCAGCAATAAACAATGAAGAACTCCGAGAACAGAGGAACAGAGGCTGCCTAGAGCCTCTTTATGTGCAGAGCATTCCATTTAAGAGGTTGTTGCAATTATCCACCATTGTACCATTTACAGTATTTACTCGTGTGCATCGTTTCTATATGCTTTTTCATGTCAATTAATGCTTTTCCAAGAGATCTGTCCTTGAAAATACAGATGGCTTATGAATCCTTTATGGTCTTAGAGGAACCTTCTACTCCTGGGTCTTATAGTTTTGTCCATCCCATGGCTGATAATTGGATGCAATCATGTTGAAAATGTTTAATGTGTGAGGATTCACAAAGCTTTTTTTCAACTCTCCACTTTCCCAATGTGCACGTATACATCAGAGCCACAGACCATGTGTGAATGCCCCAAAATACAATTTCTGGATGAGAAAATGATAATTTCCGCTGCTTCAGGATGAATGAAAAGTTGTTGTAAAAACTAAACTGTATATAAAGCAAGGAGAAAAAAAAAGTGTCAATATTCAGAGATTAAGTTCGTAGAAAAGCATTTCTTAATGTGTAAAATATGATACAAGTCCTGTAGCTAATTGTACAGTAACATAAATATCCATGATGTTGTCTTCTTTGGAAGTTGCATAAATGCAGCAGTATTTTAGATATATGTGGCTTTATAATTAATTTCAGCCTTTGATGGATGAGGTGCAATGGATTTTCCATACAGAACACCAAATGGATAACAGAACACAAAAACAAAACAAAACAAACAAACAAACAAAAACCCCACAAAAAAACCATGTCTGAGCTTTCCTTTGTTTTAATCCAAGCAGTCATGCATTATTCAAAGTGAAATCCTACTGTTTTCCTCTAGAAAACAAAAAGCAAAGCTAATATTGATTAATTTTCTCTTGCAAATGAGACAATATAATTGTAACATGTTTAATTGATGCTACTGTATAAATCACATGACATATATATGCCAGTAATTTGGTTTTGTTCTTTAAAAATCTTGAACTGCTGTGAATGAATAAGGGAGGACAAACAATATTTTTAGGCCTGCCTACAAAAAAACAAACCCAAAACCCACATCCAAGAAAGGCACCATATGTGATTCTTGCTGGAATTGTTAACCTAGATTTCTAGGAAAGGGAATCCCTTTTGTTAAGAGTGGTTCTGGGGAAAGGTGGTCTCTTCTGCTGTGATGATGCCAGCAGACAATATGAGTGCTGAAATCCCAGGTTCTGGGAATTCCAATTGAATTATTTTCAAGCATAATTGTATATTACTTTAGGTATTTTTCTATATTAGCAAAACATTTGTTAATAAATAGCCAAATGTACTGTTGGTGATTTAATTTTTTTTTGTATTTTACTTTGCTTACCAATGCAACTTTTCATATTATTCTTTATGTTATTTAAGTGGCGTTTATTTGTATGTTTGAGCTGATACTTTATGATATTAGAGGACAAATTTCAGAAAGGAATGGAAATCTTGCATTCAGAGGTGCTGCTGCTGAAACAAACTGGTGTGAATTTGAATCCTGTCCCCAAACTATTTCTAAGCAAAGTCAAGAAAAGTTGATTTAGCATGTCCATGAAAATGCTAGGTAATTTAAGTGTACAGGAACCACTGTTTGCAATACAAACAAATACCTGGTGTAAAATTGATTGCACAGGAGTGAGTCATTTACCTTGAGAGTAAAACTTGTAAACTTGGATGGAAGTGAGAAGGGCTAAGAAGTATCATAGGGCGAGGAGGATGAGTGCTGCCAGGGTATCCTGCTGCCAAAGGTACATGGCAGACAAATATACTGACATCAGCTATATATCCTGCATATATTGCTATTAAGTACAAAAACTGCTTTTGGGCAGCCACTAAAGAGACTTTTGAAATGGATATAGGACAAGCCAAGATGTAGAATATTCAAAGTGGCAATTATTAAGTCTGAAATATTGAGGTAAGTGAAAGCCCTAATTAGCAAGGGTTGCATACACAGAAGATAGTGTTTTATGCACACTAGGAAATGAACCATGTATCTTATTATCTAATAATGTCCCATTTTATATTGAACATTATGATAACTGGAGCAAGTTGTTGAATAGATAACTTTTCCTGAAAAAGTAGACAGAGGTTGGGCTGACATAATAATTCTACACAGGGCTGTCACACTGTCACATCTAATAGCTATTCCTTTTTAGAAAAAAACCAAACTAAACAGACAAACAAGCAAACAACAAAACCACCTCAAACCACGTGCAAATTACAGAATAATACGGAAATACTCCAGTGCATTTATTAGAATTTTGGTGCATAAAATTAGAGATTCTTTCTGCTGTAAAATTGGACTCTGCAGGGTATTCTTTCACATTTTTATTTTGGCATGTGTTCTTTTTCCCCTGGTACTTATGGGTGGCAGGATGTTTGTGAGCCCTGTGGTGCTCCTTGGTACACGCCACGTTCAGATAATGGGAACAGCACCTCTGCTCCAAGTCCTGGGGAGAGGTTATTCCTCTCCCCTTGGACAAAGGTGGGGTCTATCTCATCCACAAATACTTGAAGTTTTCTTCAGAAGAAGGCTGTGTGCTTTCTGGGTTGAAAAGAGAGGGATGGAAAGGATATGTTCTTTTTTTTTTTTTTTCTTAAATAACAGCATGATGAAAACTCTTGTGTAAATGAGATCTTGATGGATTTAAAAAATAAAAGCTGAAAAAACTGTTTCATAGCAATAAAATAATATAAATGGATCTACAAATAAGTGCTTATTTATTTCAGAGCAGTATCCTCTCTCATTAAATATCAGGACTGCTCTTAGCTCTGGGAACTTGAGTGAAAAATAAAACCATTGACAAAAAGCCCTTGAGCTCAATTATCTTACAGGATAAAAATCTTGAGTTGATTCTTTTTATGAGCTAAAGAATAGAGCAACACAGTAGTATACAGCTATTGAAATAATTTCATTTTTTTTTTTTTTCCTTTATTCAGACTGCCTGGTCAGTATTCACCTCCACAAGAAACAAAGTGAAGGGCCTCTCAGTTCCCTGAATTTGCTCAGGGAAATAAATTATGGTGATTAGGAAGCCACATGGAGATGGTGAAGGTGGTACCTTGACTTTATTGGAGCTGGGAGGAAAAGTTTGAACCCATGGGATTCAACCTAAAGGTTCTCTACGGATTCCTATACAATACCTTCTCAACTGAATTAAGCGGAAACCAGAAGAGAACAGGAAGCATGTTCAAAACAAAACAAAAAAGCAGCTAGGCAATAACAGGAAATTTGCAAGGAACTTTTCATGACATTTATGAGAACAAATGTCTACACCTGGTTTTCAGGATTTGCTTCATTTTATTGCACTAGAAAGTGGTGGTGAATATTTGTGATGATATCACAGATAATTATTTCATGTTAATTCTGCAAACAAAATTTAACATCTCATTAATTCTTACTGTGCCTGTTGGTCTGAATTCTGCCTGGTTTAGATACAGATCAAATCATTACTTTGATTGTATCTGTTCTGGTTTTTTCCTGCAGATGCATGCTAGAAAAGATGAATTAACAAAACCAACAGGAGGTCAAGGGAAACACCAGAGCATGGAATTTTGCTGGGTATTTCTGTCATTTCTCAAGAATAGTTTTTGAATGCAACAGTGTTTGACTGTGCAGCAAATAATAACTGAGTGAAGCGTTATATTTGTCATAGTTATTATTATGCAAGAGCAGCTATAAAAATATTATCTGCTGAAACATCTCTTCTGTGAGTACAGTGTAGAAAGCCTGTGATTTATCTGCAAGTACATGATATGTGTTTAAAATCTGTATGCACAAGTGTGTGTATTAACTTAAAAGTACTACAGAGGCCAATTTTTTTTAACATCTTGATTTCATGGTCACTATAATTTGTTACTTGTTGGAATAATAGAGGGAAAAAAAAAAAAAGATGAAAAAGAAAACCAAAGATTGCACAGGCTTTTATCTTAGCTGTAATTTCAGGAAGTCCTTATGTAGTGTGTAAACAAAAAAATTAAAAGCAAAAAAGCAAAATACATTCCAGAAAGGAGTTGTGTCATGAGTGATAAGTGGAATCAAAGCATATAGTGGGAAGAAAAAAAAAAGTTTTGATACTACTTGGTTCACATTAATAATTGATGAAGACTGCATACATTGATTTTATTAACTCTTTTTACTTTGATGTTTAATTCATGGTTTAAAAAATACAAAATGTCCAAGAAAGCTTCTTTAGAGGATATTAAAATACTTTTTGAATGGTTTATGTTTGGAGATTAGGTTTATTGTTAAGATTAGAGATATGAACAGCTGCCTAATTTAGAACTCAAGTAGAAAGAAAATGAATGGGATAATCAGGAAAATCTGAAGTATCCTCTTCCCTTTTTACATTCCTCATTTAAAACCAAAATACACATTACAGAAAACATCTATGCTGTAAACTGACCTATAACTGCTTTATCATGTGTAATTACTTGATTTATTTCCATTTAAGTGTGAAAAATGTGGGAGTCTACTGTGGATCAGAACAAGTTGACAGAACCTGACATGAGATTATTGTGATTTTGAGAGCTGGATATAACTACTTATATACAGCCATTTTTGTTTCATTCTGCTGTAGATATTAGATTTTTTATTTTTTTATGATGTACTTGGCTTAGTGAAAATAAAGTTTTAACTACTTCAATAAACCTGTTTTTTTTTTCTTTTGCACAGAAAGATGTACAAAGTGATGAAATCAGAGACAGTCCCAAAACAGTTGTTATAATATTCTGGCTGTCAAATGACAGACAAAAAGTGATTAGGTCACTTTAATTTTTTTTTCCAGACAATATACCTTCATTTAGTATGGTTTTCTTCATGAAATTTAAAAAACAAACAAACAAAAAGCAAACTACAAAAAAAACCCAAACTAAAACAAAACAAAAAACTAAAAAAGCCCCACAAAACCAAATGAGTGGCTCTGAAGAAAATAACCTAGGAGGGAGGAGAAATAGTAGGCAGCAAATGTCTGTGCTGCCTTGCTGTAAGTGCTTAGTTGGTGTTGTCATGCACTCAGCAGCTCTCTGAGGTGCACTGCTGAGGTGTTATCTCCATTTACAGGATCTCTCCTCTGACCATCAGCACTGCTTGTGCTGGGACCTCAGGGGAGAAGTAAGAAAAAAAACTCTGAAGATACAATATGCTGCATTTGGTGTCTGATAATAAAACTCATCTCCAACAAGACTTTGGTGAGATTTTACTCATTGAGTCTGATATTAGGGGTTTGTTTGGTTTGATTTTTTTTTTTTTTTAATCAGGGAGGACATAACTCACGTAGCACTATTGTTATGACTTCTTGAAGAATTACACAGCAAATTGCTTGGCACATGTGGAAATACTGATTTACGTTTTTGTTTTGTTTTTTTTTTCCCTCCATTTTGCCATTTTATTCTCAAGTCAGCCATCAGATAAATACACAAGTGTACACTAATGGAACTACCTAAGGTTCGTTTTGGTTTCCTACTACCAGTAATATCATCAGAGATCAGAAGGTAGTACTACAGTAGTTAGTACTATATAGTACTATATAGTAGTAGTTAGTATATAGTACTAAAGTAAGCAAACTTTTATGGTGAGGATGCACATTAAGAGGATTTAAGAGGACCAAAACCACTTCTGCTAACTCAGCATTTGCTTGCAGTCGCCTCAGCCTGTGGTCCCAGCCCTAGAAGGGGTTCCCCTTGGCAGTGCTCCAGAGACATCTGTGATTTGGGGAGGAGCAATAGTTGGAGTGCACAGATGGCGCAGGTAGGCAATGACAGGAACAGTTTTGGGGCCACGAATTTGGACCTTGTGGTTCTTTCCCCAGTTCAAGAGCACACAAGTAGCTGCTTCTGCCTCTCTTTTCATTTCCATGATTCATAGCAACTCAGTGAGAATGGAAGTATGACCTCTATTTCAATGTTCCTTTTTATTGCACAGGAATTATGCTGCCATTAGGGATAGAAATGCCCTCTTCTATTCCTATGGACTTGGGCAGTCATCATGTGCCCTATTTAAGAAGGTTTTTCTAATGCCTTAAGTGGTCCCATAGGGCAGGCAGAAGTGATGGGTGGCCCCAGTCTTGCTTGTTATACTCTAGAAGTGATATCTCCACTTTGAACCAGAAAGAGAGAAATTCAACCTGCTTTTGATAGCTTTTCTGTAATTAGATACTGATAGCAATAGCTGAGAGAGTGTTTTATGTTTTCTGTGCATATGGTTGCATAATCTTTCTGCTGGTCTGTAGAGTAAGAATGTGTTACAGCCTGGACAGTCATAGCAGAGACCTTGGAGACACAGAGAAACAAGAGTTACACCAGAGGACCAGGTATTGATCAGGATGAATGCAACCAAGAGAGACACAGGGTTGAGAGAATTACAAAACCAATATACAAGGTTTAATTGTGCTATTGTGCTGATGAGGCAATCATTAGTGTGCTGTCTTGGAGGTGTATATCTTGAAAAGTGGTGAGAATAGCAGGATTCCCTTATTGGAGGGAATTCTATCTTTTTATTGATGATAAAGAGAGAATGGACCCTTCCTTTTAGTTATTTTTCAATGACTGCTTGGAGACACGAGTTAAATGTGGATGGCCATTTGTATCAACTGCTGAAAACTGTTCATAACTAGTAACACAGATGAAATTGTCTTTAGATTGTATTTGTGAGCCCATAAGAAAAATACTGCTGCTGCTGTGTTGGAATAGGCTTGTCCTGTATCCTGTCCAGTAAAGGTATATGCATAGGTATTGTCTACTCTCATTAAAAGCAACAGTAATTTGGTATCTGCTCCAAGGTTTTTGCTGATTGTGTTAAATTGGTCTGGTATCCCACTGCTTAATCTGGATGCAACATCTCATTGAAGTAAAGTCTATTTATGTATCATCAAAAAGGTCCTTTGTGTATTAATTATTTCACGGTTTCTTTTGTGAATGTCTTCTGTCTGAACTACCTGCCAGGAGTATACTTATGATAAATAGCCACTTTCCCTGACTGAGACTAGTAGCAAAAATACCCAGGTTTTACTGTAATTGGTTCTTTTTCAGATCTGTATAATCTTTTGATTACATTTCTTATTTCATTTTGGTACAGATAATTAATACCATATCCTGTAATATGATTTCCTGTAAAAACAGACTGTATATGTTCTTTTTTATTTAAGAGTGCAGTGTACCACAATAATTGAATTTAATAGACTGGAGGATTAAAAGGAGTGCTGTGTCTTGATTACAATGGAGTGTTGCTTTCAGAGTTCCAAGGTGCAAGTTTCTTGCCAGGAATGTGCTTTTGTTCAGCCTTTAAACCTAGATAGACCCTGGCAAATCTCATCTTAAGTGTCTGTGGTGGTTGGCTGGTTGGATGTGAACTTGGCATCCTTTTCTCCTTTCCTCCTCCTGCAATACTGGAAATGAGCTCCCAGCATGGGTGGGACTTTTAGTCTCTCATGGAAAGGATCTCCATGCTTGGCTCTCTCAAGATGTTTTCCCAGCAGCAAGAGTTTTGTTGTGTTTTTCCTCTAAATCCAAGCAACTCCTTGGTCTTTCTGTAGTGCATGCTTGGCCCAGGAGCAATTCAGTTGTTGAATTTCTCCAGGTGCTTTGCCTCTAATTCCTTCATCTTTGGGAATGACATTTAGTGGAATGTAGTCCATGGAGCAGTTATGTTCATGAGTGGAGTATTTCAAGTGTAAGAGGATATGCAGACTGTCTCAAGGATCAGAATGAAGGATAGCATAGTCATTTGTCTGACAAAACCAACTCCTATATAAATCTGTTAGCTATGCTTGGCTTTTCAGATATGTTCAGTTCAGCTTTTGACTTGACTTCCTTTGATTTCTCTTGATTTTCCCATACTTTTAAACAATTTAAACAATAAAATAAAATAATCAATTTTCTTGTACTGTCTGTATTTGCTTGTTTCCATTCCTGTTACTAGAAAGAATCCCAGCTCTGATGAAACATCTGAAATTCAAACTGATTCTCAACCTGCCATTCACTGGTAAATTATTACATATGATCTGCATTCTCTCAACCTGTATCTGATTTAATTTAATTATCTGTTTTTACTGGATTGATAATAGTGCAAAATAACTGTTTTGATTTCTAGATGATAATTAATTCTACTCTATCGGGCACAATACTGACAAAAACTCAGCCTTTAGGAAACTATTAAAAGAGAATTTGAGATTTGTCATTCCATTGATTCAGGTGTGAAACAGAAGAAAACAGTGAAAGGAACTGCAGTATTGTGTCAGTGGCAAACAAAATTCACAATATATTGAAACATTACAAAGCCTTTTAGTTCGCAAAGTGCTCGTGGTTATCTGCTATATTACATAACTTTAATCTCAGCTGCTTTAGGAAGAAAAAAAGGCTCTTTTTGTGGCATTAAGCTGTCTGCAGTACAGAGGCTGACATTTTGAAAAGTAAATGGTAAGTTTGAGTGTCTCAGAAGTCAGTTTAAGATGGCTTAAAGACTTTAAGAAGTTAAGCGCCTGCCATCTGAAAAGTAGTCCTTTCTGAGGCCACTAAGCTTGAACATCCAAAATCATTATCCATTTCTGAAAATTTCGCCCACACAATACCTGCATGGCTTATTTGCAAAGTGTCTCCTGTTTTAAGCTATTCATAGGCTGAGGAGGACAAGAAGTCTACATGGAGCAAACAAATACTGGAAGGCAACATGGCACACTGCAGCGTTTGAATGATTGCCTGATCGTCCCAAAATCGCTACAAGCATAGCAAAGAGTTTACCTCACTTCTAGTTCAGTGTTTTCACACAATGGGTGGCAATACAGCTCACAAAGAATTTGTTCATGGCCAATCCTTTTTCAGGGATTTTATTTCTGTATGTGATGGTTTTCATAAGGTTCTGGTTTGATGTGTAAGAGTGTCGGGAAGAATTAGAATTACTGGACTAGGAATTGGGTTGTCCTCAAATAAATGCTGGCCTCAGAGCAGGGGGATAGGAAGTCTCAAGTGCTTCTCTTTTGATCTTTGCAGAAATGCCAGATGTGGAGAAACCATAGCAAACAGTGAATAGGGGAACACAGAAGCTAAGTACAGTCTACCAGGGAAGTCTTTGTAAAGGGAATTCATGCTTAGGTTAAATTGGGTTTGCCATTTGATACAGCTTGCTGGGATTTCCAGAAGGCATTTCTGGAAATGTTCCCTTTAATCAAAGGCTCTTATGGAAATGAAGCTGTGATGGGAAGGAGGGAAGATCCTTGCAGGTGTGGGTAGTTGCTTGCAGAAGAACATGCCCCGTCCCTTTCTTTGCTGAAGTATGAACTGTAATTGGGGTAAAATAATATGTAAAATAGATACATACATAAAGGATATTGGCACAGTGATGGTATAGAGCAGTAAGGGATATTTGCTGCTTTTTGCAGAAGTAAACTTGTGATTTTCTGAAACTATTTCAGTGACTGGCCAGAGATGAACCTTGCAAAGCTAACCAACATTGAGCTGTGTCAGTCTAATCTACCACTAACCTGACAGTCAACAGATTTAAATCTCTCACACATCTCTGAGCCATTTATTCCCTGCTCACTTAGAGAAATCAGGGAACCTGCCTGAGTCAGTCCCCCTGACCTGTTAGTGAGATGCTCAACACAAAACTCTGACAGAAATCTGAGAACAGCTATCCTAATGCCCTGGGAATGGGAATTCTTTGAGAGTAAACTCTGCTGGCTTCAAGGAATTTTGGCTCAGTCCATTTTTGCTGCTTCGCTGCTGCGGTAACTAGGCCAAGTGACCAGAAAAATTGGCTCCATCATTTTGTAGCTATAAATTCCTAAAGACTCAGTCAAATATCTGTGTGATTTTGAACACCTTAAAAACCTTTACTTTCTCCCAAATAAAGGGGAAAACTTTCAGACATATAATGTATGTACAAGGGATTATCTGAAAGGGAGATTAAAAAGGAATGTGAATTAAACATTAGTATCAGAGCAAGATGGAAGAAAAGCTGTTTCAGATCAGCCTGGTTGGAAGCCTGAAATTTTACAAACTTGATTTTTTGAATTGGATATTTGAGTCATACTTCACGATACCCAGAGTGTTCTGCAATTTGCTTAATTTGAAAATTATTCTGAATATATTTTGTCTCTTAATTTGTAAGATTGTTCTTGTTCAGTTTTGATATTTTTCTGATAGATGAAACTTCTGAAGTTTCTAAAGTCAAAAGTCAACTTAAGACTTTTTTTTCAGAAAAGTTGTTCAAGGATACAGAAATAATACATTAAATTTACTTATACTTCCTGTAAGTTCTGGCTAGATATTTCAATTATGCTATAGGCATTTCCTGTCTTACTATATTTACTTTAGAAGTTCAAGTATCAAAAGTCAGATACATACTTGGGCTTCTGACTTTGTGATGATATACTTAAAAAGAGTTGTGTTGGTTTTTTTTTAATTGCCTCATTACTAAGTCTTTTTGTGTGTGTGTGTGTGTGTTTTTTTGTTTGTTTGTTTTGTTTTGTTTTAGTTTGTTTTTTTTTTTTTTTTAAGGAGAGCATCACACTCAGTAAAAAGCTGGAGCTGTGCAGTGCTAGCCATGGGGAAAAACAAAATAACAGATGATTTGTGTCTCAAATTTCATTGTGCTTCCAATCAAAGTAGAAGGCATTAGTATACTGAGAAAATATCTAATCTTAGTGATTTCAGAATTTTTTTTTATTATTGGAACCAGCCTTAGTTTTGACCAGTATTCCTTTTTCACATTTAGCTGTTTCATCCAAAAGCTATACAATCTGTTTTCTCACTGGGTTTCACCATTCATCCATCCATTCAGTCCATAGACAATGCAGTACAAGTACCCTGTTTGTTTTGGTTGACACTGGTTTAGTTTTTAGGTTTTTTGCTTGTTGGCTTTTGCTTTTTTATTTTGTTTTTATAAATGACATATTCTCCCTAATCCTACAGCCATTTCTAAGTCACTTGCAAGTTATTTGAATAACAGAATATACCATGTGTATAGTAAATTCATTGTGTTTAGCAGTGGTCTTGGTGATGGCTACATCTTTCTTAGCAAATCCATACAGAAGTATATAGCTGAAGAGTAAGATATTTTAAATAAATTTCAATAGCAAGTTAGGTTTTTTCATTATTTATTTTTGAACTTGTTTCTCCGTCGCAGAGACTATTTTGAATACAGTGTTAAAGCTGTGCAGTTAAACTTTGGAATTGCATCATACTAAATAATGTTTCAACTAGTTATAAACCAAAACATAAAAAATGTTACCTTTACTCGTACAAAGAAAAGCAAAAATTACATAAAATATTATGCAAATTTATATTAATATTTTGTTCCTACATAGGACATTCTTTAAAATTAATATGCCATTTCTCTCTCTTGTGAATTTGAAGTTTCAAATAACCAAATACAGTACTAATTATTGAGATGGAAAGACAGATGCTTGTTGAATGTTGATGATATGCCATTGAGATTTCTCAGATATTAGTACTGAGAGCTTGCATTTATTTTGAAGTCCATTAAACATTTATTTTCACACTTTGTAGAACTTGGATGAATAGGACCTGTATAAGGCCCCTCAAATCTCATTCATGTTCAAAACCATTCTGTGGACAGGAGTCTAGCATCAGTTACAAACAGTTGTACAAACTTCAAGACAACCCAAGTGAAATGATTTCATATGTAGCTTCATGTACCCTGGAAGAAAAAAGATTTGTATTCTCTGAGAGTTCTCTCAACTTTTTATATGCCTGCTTAAATACAGTCAATGAGATGGAAAATCAAGTCTAGTGTTGGAGACTTCCTGCCATGACGGAACAAATTTTCCCAGTAATTTAATCAAAAGATTGTTCTGAGTTTATTTGTGGGCATCTAAAGGGAAAAAGAAATTATGACATTTCTAAGATATACTTTTGAATAATTCAAGGACGGTGAATATCACTCTGCAAATTGAATTCTAACTCTTTGATGTCTGATTTTTCTGAAAATTGTGCCAAAATAGGGGTCAAATGCCATTACTTAACTCTGTGAGGGCATTTATACTTTCAGATCAGAGGAGTCCCTAAAGTCTGCATGTAAATCTCAGGGATGCCAGGCTGGTGAGCTCAGTGCAAGCCCTGGGGCAACCTGGGAAGATCCTCCTCAGGCAGAGCAGGCGCCCTGCCCCCAGAAGGGTGGGGAGGGAGAGTCTGTGCTTTTATTTTCCACATGACCCATGAGGTTTGTTCACTTTAGTGTTACTGTGCAAAGCAAAAGGATGAAAATGGGACATGGACAGGGAACAATAGCTGTTCTTTTCCTTGCTGTTGGAGAAGGGCATCACCACTTCAGTGCTGCTGATCTTCAAGGGCTAATTCAACCTCAGCTATTACTGCAGGGGAAACTGTGGGAGAAAAGTAAACTCCTGGTTTGCAGGTTGAGTTGAGAGGATGCAATCACCATTTGAGTCAACGGGAGCTATAAGGAGCCAGTCAGATTGGGATGAGGCAGAGAATGACTTTTTCAGATTTAGAGGAATTTGTTGATGGAACAGTACTTGGTATTAAGGAGTTCCTGCCTGGAGGCTCTGTGTGCCATCCACTATTTAGGATTTCTTCTTGGGGATGAGGAGAGCTTTTAAAATTACTTTTGGCAGTGAAAATACTGCAGAATTTGTCATGAAAGGATGGTAGTAAAAGAAAGATGCATGGAAAAGACCCCAAAGGGATAAATGTTGCTGAAATGTTGTGGGGAGCTCTTCTACCTTTTTGTTTGTTTAAAAAATGCAACAACCTAATATGTATGAAAAAGCTAGGAATTCATAGATCCCCACAGAGGCACAGGACATACTTCAGTCCTTTGGAATTGCCTTTCTGAAAAATGTCTTAATTTATTTTATTTTGTCCAGAGGCAAAAAAAGGTAATGCCTGTAGCACGTAATCCTGTAGAAATATGATCATCAAAGGATTGCTTATGCTGATTCCTGCTGAGAAATTACAGGGGAAATAGGTTCAGGACTTGCCTAAGTGAGTTTTGCTACTGAAACACATTTAGATGGAAGTATGGGTCTCATAAGATGTAATCAGTTTGCCTTCTGGTGTCATGGTTATGTTTGCAGCAGGTTTATAGCTTTGCGATTGCTGTATCTGTTAGGAACAGATATAAAAGGCATTTCACTGTAATTTGAAGGGACACTTAAGACTCCTGGGGTAGTATCTGGTTTTGGTTGCTAAGTCAAATTTTTAGCAGTACTGTTGAGTAAATTTTAGATTAAAATTCTGATTCCTCGTTGAAGAAAAATTAAAATAATAAATATTCCCTGCAAATAGAGTATGAATACTGGGATATGATTCTACAAAGCATTTGTATGTTTCCTAGTCTACATTATGTTTGTAAAATTTTGAAATTAGTCCAAATTTGGGCTTTCTCCAGCAGGATGAGGAGGAGACTACATAATTTTCATCTTAGCATAGGACTAGTGTAGCAAAGAAGACACTGATTCATGTGCTAGATAGTTCTCTTAAGATTTTTCTTCTGTAACCTGCAATCACAGAATTTAAAAAATATATACAGGAGTAAGGAGAAAGAAAAAGCATAAAATTTATTAACTTACATCATAAATCTTAAAGACAGTGTGATTATATCATCCAAAGAAAACAATTGGTGTTGTAGAGGAAAATATTTCCAGTGTTGTAGGAAAAAAATGTTCAAAAAATTCCCAGCACTTTTAAGAATCCATATTTTCTTTTACACACTCCATTTTACAAAACTTTATTATTTATTTAAACATCTGTATGAAACTATCCTTTTTTTTTTTCAGTTTTCATTAGATCCATTGTCTTTGTTGAACAGTAAAAAAAGAGGTGTATTTCAGTATGTTGTATTTTAACTTAATTATTCAGGCTGATGTTACAAGGAGGCTGCCATTTTATAGATGGCATGAATCTTGTCAATACGCTGTTGTATTAACTGTCATCTGACTAAAATTATATATCCTGCTGTTCTGAAATGGCTTTATGAATGTGAGGTTCAGGAATTTTCAGCTGTAAACACCTTGGGAGGAAGGGGCTTGTCTTTACTTTTCTGACTCAGACAACATCAGGAGCTCATATTCCACAGAAGTGACTGGACTAAGACTAGTCCCAGAATTGTGTCAGAGCTTTATTTTTTCTTTATTTCCTCTACTTTTTTAAGGCTTCTGTTTTGTTGGTTATGTTTTTTTCTTTGGTGTTGGATTTTTTTTGCCTGTATATATGTTGTTTAAAAAAACCCCGAATCATAAGCTGATAATTTAAAAGCTCCTCCATACTCGTTCTTTTAACACTTGAGTTTTACACAGCACCCTTCTTTCATTTTGAAGATTTATAAATTCCCATTGAAACATGAAAAATAACAAAGTTAAAGCATGAAGAAAAGCTCCAGACACGGTTTTAGCTATCAAAATAAATCAATGACATCAATGTTTATTCGTTTTTGGTTTTTGAAAATATGTTAGTACTTCTAAGTGTATTAGTTTTTGCAGGAAATATGTGTTTGAAAAAAGCATAAAAAGTTATGGTTAGTTGTGGTAAAATGGAATTTTTATTCTCTACAAAGGTGGAAGCATGACTGATCACCAAAACACTCAGAGGTATAAAAAATTGAGATAGTATAAATTCTAGGACTATGTTCCTTTAATCAATCTTGATTTGTCTCTTTTTTTTTTTTTTTTTTGAAATGCAATGCTTCTTACTAAACTCTTCTTTTCCCTAATCTCAATTAGATTTTTCCCATGGCAGACGAGCTATTTCATGTTTCAATGAATCTTCACTCTAGTTTCAAAGCTCATAATTTCTGGTGCATTTATTATCCAGTTTGTGGGAGAGTATTTTGTTTTTAATGGGAATAAACTTTAGGCTCTGGAATTGCAGGCTAATAAGCATTCATTACTATGTGATTAATGCTTCAGTGAAATGAAAATATCTTTGAGGCTTTCTTTTAAAAGTGCATGGTCATTCCTTTTTGTCCTCCCAGTGCCACAACTGTGAAGTAGAAATTGATCCTGTGGCATTTTTCCGGGAAAAAGAAATTTTACTGAATAAGGGAAATCCTAATTCCTTCAGGATGTTCTCTAAAAAATTTATCTTCTAGCTCATTTCAAAAAACTGTTTCTGATGTCTTCTGCTATCTACTAAAAAAAAAAAAAAAAAAAAAGGGCCTGTTTTTTTTTTCACTTTTACTTTTTTAAATTTTTTTTTTTTTTTTTTTTTTTTTTTTTTTTTTTTTTGTCTAGTTTGTGTTGGTTCTAGTTGTTTAGTTTTGTTTGGTTTGTTTGTTTGTTTTTCTTCTTTTTTTTCTTTAGTAAATCTTCAGTGCTTAATCTCAGTCTAGTTCTGATCTTTCCCTATGGCAATGTTTTGGGCATGATTCCATCAATGGTCCTTGCTTGTAGCTCTCCACTGTAGGTGACTTGAAGGTGGCTGCATTAATTTATCCAAACAGTGCTCCATAACTGCTGAAGGAAATCCTGTAATGATGTGTTTTCATACGGCAAGGACATAATATTTGCCCCATGGTTGTGCCAACCAGGAGAAGCTACAAAACACAAGTAGTCCAGGCCCATCTCCTTTCACCCCCTCTTAATCATTTTTTCCTGCCTGCATTGCTGTGACTGCACCTAGAGACATTATTATTCCTTAGATAACCAGATCAGAAACAGCACATGACACCATCTTCTTCCAAGCCTTTTTCTCCTTCTCCTCTTGTCTAAAATCACCAATGCCTGGCCAGTGAGAAGGTACATTGCATATGTTGGCTACTCAGGGTTATGGTAAGGAAAGTGTTTTACTCATTCTCTTTATTGCTTTATGAATATGAAAATACAATTTTTAGAAATTGTATTATTTCACATTGTTCTCTGCAGGGTTAAACTGAACCATGTTGTGCTCCTGCCCTTAAAACAGGATTACAAGTAGTGTAGCTCTTTACTTCAGAGTGCTTCTCTTTTTTCTGATTGCTATTTCAAAGCCAAACTCTTACTAATATGTGAAGTTATTGTTCAGAAAACCTTTGAAGGAAAATCCATACTTCATTTAGGCCTCCCTTTCATCAGGACTAGTCAGAGCACTGAGAGCATTGAGGTGTCATTGGGAAAAAGACAGGTAGCCTTGAGCTGGGTGGCAAGTGATTCGTTAGCATTGCTAAGGAGGCAGCTTTGTGTAGGGTGCAGTGTTCTCACTGAAAATGTGCTCCTCTGGCATGGGAGGAGGAAAGATGCAGATTAAGGCTGGAACAAACAAATTTTCCGTTGTGGTTTCTGGAGAAAGGCAAAGCACAGGACTCCTTTGCTGATGGTGTGCAGCACAACAGCCATAGGCTGGCTGTTTTCAAGGCATGAAAAGCAGCAGCAGTAATAATAACTCACAGGTATTTTCAGATGAGAATATATGGAGATAGTCATCTCATTAGCAATCAAGGAAAGAATCTCCTAAAGATCCATTTCAGGGGACAGTTATAGTACCTCGCCATATGAAAAAAAATACATTTACTATCATCTTGAGGAGATGTTGTGTCAGAATTTGTAGATGTTGGCTTGATTTATTTTGTCAGGGAAGACAGTAAGGTATTAGGAAGAATGAGGGATAAAACATAACATTCATAAATTGCTTCCTCTTAATATGTATTTTTGGTAGTCATCTTTTTATTTGAGATATAGTGGAGGATTAAAAAAAAAAATAACTGCTGTCATTTAGATGTGAAAAATAGAGGAAGAAACCTATAAATGTCATTGGTTCTGCCTGGCCAGTCATCAGCCCATGTTCTCTCCAGGTGGATGGCACTTAATGTAGGGAAGAGGGTAAGGTCCCATAGGTAGTGATCAACAGTAAATACTACAAACAGGGATTGGCTTATGTTATAAGGCAGATTCTTAATTTCTTGGATGTTATGTGGTATCTGTAACTTCTGTGGGGAAGCTTGGAACAGTGGTTGAAGGAAGAGGCACATTTTAATAAACCTGTTAGGTAAAACTTCTGTGACACTTCATTTTTTATTCTATTCTGAAGAAATTCTCCAGTCCTCTTTCAGGCAATTTATTGAACACATCCAATAGCTTGGGCATTGTCTGACAACCTGATGTAGTTCTTAGCTGTGCTTAATATTCAGACTTTATTAGTCAAGTGTCAGGAGGCTGCTGCTGGATTGTTATTATTCCACATTCCATCAGAGCTTTTGATAAAGACATCTGGATTTGTGCTTGCCTTTTTTTATTTTTAATTTTTTTTTTTTTTTTTTAATTACTGTCAGCTAAGAACAGAAACGTGGGACTCCATGTCCTGGGTTGCCAGGGAATGCAGCCAGTTAGAATCTTGGTCTGTCCATCCAGCATTTCTTGTGAACCATGCTTTAGTCAGTAGCAAAGCTGAAGGCTCCAAAGGATGAGGGAGAAATGTGTCCATCTCCCTAAAATGTCGACATTTTAAATTTGTATGTAGAGAAATAGATATATGTGTATGCAATTGCTTAATATTATAATTGCATATTATTAATAATTAACATTATAATTATAGAACCATAGAATTATTTGGGTTGGAAGGGACCCTTAATGGTCATCTAGTCCATTCTCCTTGCAATGAGTAGCAACTTCTTCCACTAAATCAGGTTTGCTCAGAGTCCATCCAACCTGATCTTGAATGTTTCCGGGAATGGGGCACCCACCACATCTCTGTGCAACCCATTCCAGTGTTTCACCACCTCTATAAAAAGAATTTCTTCCTTTATTTAGTCTGAATTTGCCTTCTCTTAGTTTAAAACCATTACTCCTTGTCCTATGGGTACAGGCCCAATGCAGCTACAGTTGAATAAACTGTCTTTCCTCAGTGCATTCAAGGACATTATTAATGCTATTTACTGAGTTTAGTTTAAAAACCATTTAGAACTGGTATTTTTAACCAAGCCAGAAGTTTTCCAAATTCTTAGATTTGTTGCCTTGATTTTAAACCCAGTTGCTCTAGGCACTCTCTAACTTTTGTGTTTTGCTTTCTGAAAACATTCAAGCAATCAAATTTTGCTCACATCAGTGCTCCTTATAAACAAATTTTAAGTTTCCACACTTCAGTATGCACACTGGGAGTGGAACTGTACACAGTGCTGTGGCATTACTTGACACAGCGATAGAAGCGAGTTCCCAAAACCCCCAACCAGAAGCTGTCACAGAAACAATTAAATATGCCATTCTTAGCTAGGAAGGTACAGGAAGATGCAATATCTTTGTGTGAATGTGATGAGAGAAAATTGCATTTAAGCTCTGGTCCCAGCCAATAAATCTTACAGCTGCCTAACTTTTCTTGGAATGATGCCGCAGGCAAAGCATATAAGTATCCCAGAAAAGAAAAAAAGGAAAGAAAAGTCCCCTAATGTTTTCATGATTCTCTTTATCTATTGCTTCACCATAAATTGCAAGTCCTTTCACACAGAGACTCGGAGCCTTAGGGCTTTTTGTAAAGTTCTGGTGACTGTGTTACACTTATCCCGTAGAGCAAAAAGAAACTATATCTTGTCACATCTTCCCATTCACATCACACATTTTAAAGATCAAGTATTCCAATACTCACAGCAAATGAGTCACTCTCAATCCACAGTGTGCTTAAAAATTAAGAGAACTTTTGATGTATTCACATAATACATTCTGTTGAACAGTACTTTCCATGAAGTGATAAACTGTGACAAAACTAAGCTACTTCATTAAAGACTTATATTTTCATAAGTCTTTCTACCTTTGGTTTAACTCAGGTTGTGCCTTAGCCATATTACGCTAATGAAGTGATTTTTTTTTTTTTTAATTCTGATTTAGTAGGCACATGTAGACCACTGTTTGAACAACCATCTTTGGAAAAGATTATACAAGAAATATGTGCAGGTGTAGAGAGAACCTGCAGCTTTGGTGTTATTCAATTTTGCTGAAGGGTTGAGCTGTAAAACTACACACATGATTTAGGCCTCAGAGCATTTCTTCATTCCTTTTTCTACTTGAGATGGGGAAGGGAGTTGCTTTATGCCATTCCTTCCCCTTCCCTTCTCCCCAGTTTTCTGTCTGGAGAGGATGCCAGTTTAGGCTAGTGGCCAAAACTGTTCCTGGAAGTCAAAAGCTGAGTTCTGTTCCTATCAGAAGTGCTCATATGACAGTTTCTTGGTGATTTTCAAAAGGATGTTTTTCTCACTGATAATGTAGCCCCATTTTGCCAGCCAGAGAAGAAGCAGAAGCATGGTGCTTTTACTCAAGTCTGTTGAATTGGGAAGTGTTGACAGACACGGAGACAGCTTCAGGAATATATTGATGGCAACAACTATTGTTACCCCAACTGTGCATATATTAAAGTCAGACAGGGATAAGCCTGAAATGGTTATGAAGAAGCTTTATGCCTGAATCAAGGAAGCAACTTTCCTGAGTTTTTGTTGTTCCTGTTGAGAAAAAAATGTGTGGGACCTTCTGGGAAAGGACAGTTAACATTCCTTGACAGGAAACCTGTTTTCACCAAGGTATTGAAACATCTTTCTCTTCCACAGTTTTTCCTAATTGAACCTAAAGTGTCTTTGGGTAACTATGCAAAGAAAAAAAAAATTGCATGGAGTTTAAAGGTAAAATTAGGAAGGCATGCAAAAGGCATGAATTAGAATAAAAAGACAAATTTAACAGTGAGTCCTCTGTCATGACCACCCCAAACAGACAAGCACAATGGCAGTGATGGCCTTGGCATTCTGTACAGGTTTGATTTCATTACAAATCTGAGTACTTGCTGTTTTCTAAATAACAGATTTCAGGAATTGGCTGAGTATCTGCATGAGAGGAAGGCACTAAAACTTCCCAGGTGCCACTGCTGATGCTAAGATTTTTGAAGTGCATACTGGAGCTAGGGTACCATGTGTGTGGTGAACCTTTCTCTATGCACTCTCTGTGTTTGCTGTCTGGGATACTATTTTACTTGTCTTTTTGTACAATTTTCTATGCTTTGGACCAGATCTAGTAACTCCAAAATGACCTAGGAGTTGCACATGACCCCATTGAACTGGGAGTTGATGCAGGTGTCACTTCTACTGGAACTGGAGTTCTGTTTGTATGAACGGAACTCATATTTTTCTGGGAAATTTGCAAGATAATTACTTTTTGGTGATAATGAGGTTGTTAAATTCTGCATTTTTTGCATAAAAAGGTTCAGTAATGTAAAATACTGTGAATCAAGTCGTATTATACCATGTTTTGTAATCTTATTAAATATGCCCTGAATTATAAGTAGTTAAAAAAACAAACATTAACTGCTCAGGGAACATGTATTCCCACAACAACTTGTTTCCATATGCAATACCTGGTTTAAGAATTCACCTTTTGTAATTGTTTTAACAAAAATTTGAGCTACTTTATATACTCTGTTGATATAATCAAAATCTCAGCTATTGTACTGATACAATACAAAATTGATTGCACTCTGATATTATGCAAAACAGTGTTAAAAATGAAGCCTGGCAGGCAAAGTGCTCCTTGGCAGCTGCCACCCTGCTCACTGGTGCCATTCAGTGTCCCAGATACGCTGGAAGTTTGACAAGATGCAAGAGAGAGGGTTTAATTAGGCCACAGTTTTACTAATTCAACTAATCTGAGAGTTATGCATCAATCACCCCATCACAATGCAGAGAGTTACTTCTTCCTCTGTCGTTCCTGCCTGTTTGGGAAGTGCTCATGGTCTCATGTGGCTCCAGGCCACCGCAGGTGTGGGGCTGGGAGGGCTGAGGCAGGGGCTCCCCAAGTCCTGTCTGCCTGAGAACTGACTCTTTAAGGGTCACACCTTCCCCTAAATCTGCTGAGTGAGAAAAGGTTCTTGCTGAGGTGGCTGCTAAATTACTCTCATGTGCCCTTTTATCCAGGGCCTGTAGGGCAGCCCAAATAACTCACTGTTCTGTGGCTCTTCTGGAGTGGAGGATTAAAATAATTAATAAAATATTCACAGTGCCTTCTTCAAACTTTTCATGAAAAAGGACATTCACTGAAAAATGGACATTCAAGGTCTCTGTGCTGAAGTTGAGAAGGTTATTGAGCACTAGCAGCTGTGGGTGGTGAATTCAGCTTTTGTTTCACATTTAGATTTTTTTTCTCAAATCTCATATAAAAACAAACACACACAGAAATCCCCTGAACCCATGACTACAAGTGCTTTTTTGAGTATCCATCAAGAAGCCAAGTTGGCTTAGTCCAGTTTGTCCTTCTACATGATATGTATATTACAACAAAATAGTAGACATCCAGTCTTAAACCTCCAAAGCTCAAACAGATTATTCAATGACAAGGGTAGAAACTATGGAGCATGTTATTTCTGCTGACAGGGGAGGGTAGGAAAGGTAGAAGATGCTTTTCTTTGTGGCCCCCACTGTAAACTTGCATTGTGGCAAGAGCCCTGGACACCTCAGGGAGAACTCTTCTTTCTAAGGCAGTATGTCTGCTCTGAAGTACGAGGCAACCACCGTGGATTTTATTTTCTTTTAATTTAGAATATATATTAAAACATCTTCTAATATTGCTATGTAGCTTTATTTCCTATTACAGGAAGAGCAAATGTGAAGATTTTAATATTCTGAGCTCTCATTATGGTATTTATCCCAGGAAGGGGAGAAAGTGTTCCAAGGTCTGACATGCACAGAAATCCAGACAACAGGAACCCCAGACTGTGTGGCCAGGTTTGTTCAATGAGTATTAAGGAATTTGCTTTCTGCATCCTATATTTTTGAGGGTTTTTGGAACATTTAACAGATTAAAGGGTCTGGATAAGTTCTCTCTGTGTTGGGTTTTTGCTTTGTTATTTGAGGGAATGGCTATGGTTTTTCTGAAACCGTACTGGTGTTTAATGAGCATTTGTCACAGAGTTGCCTGGGATTTTAACTTAAACCCTCAACTGAAAAGCAAAACCTTAGAAGTGTGGCCTGTTAAGAACTCTGAGTTGCCATCTTTGGAGATTTTGGACTTGTGTTAGCAGTTGCAGTCTCATCAGCAATATTAATCAGAAGTCTGGTTTTAATATTAATTCAACCCCAAAAATGTAAGTAATTAATTTAGGAAAAAATTAGCAAAGAAAAAATAAGTTTGAGCTATTACAGGAATTGGGAATATGGCAGAATTTGCTTTAATTAATTTTGTTACACATAGCTGTCCTATGGACATTGCCAGCTGGTTAATGATCCATCAGAAAACCGATACAGTGAATTGGAAATGCCACTAAAGCAGAATATATCTGCAGCAGCAGTAGAAGTAACCAATAGAACACATTTCAAAGCATGTGATCTCCAAAACATTTATTGACCAACTGCTATTGAACGAGTTCCCTAATTTAGCTTGTGTGACAATCGTCTGCATTTGGTGAAAATTGAGAGAAACATGGAATGCTTTGCTGGAGAGGTAGACCAGATGAGAGTGCTGATGAAGTCAAAACCACAGCAAGCTGAGTACTAGCCCACAGGGGCTACACAGAGGGGCAGGCTGTAAAGGTGTGTGCTAGATCTGGGTGGTTTGACTTTGTTTTGAATTTAATTAATTTTGAATTTTTTAAAAAAAATTCTGGTACATCTGTTGTACATCGTTTTATACATGGACTGCAGCTGTAGAAAGAATGAACAAACTGAGGTGCTTAAGTCAAAAAGATTTCAAGCACAGTACTGCTGAACAATATATTTTTCTGAAGAAGTCAAGGTACAAATGGAAGAAGGTTAAAGCTGTGTAGCTCACATTAGTCTGATTTAAAATAAACTGTAAGAAAACAAAATACATGTTTTATATAACTAGCATGAACTTCATGTCACTGTTCAGTTTTGTGCTAGCAGAACATACAAGCCTTGATTAAGGAGGAAGATTAGCAGCATTTGCTGAGGAGTTCAAGGTCACTAATTCTCTGAGTGTTAAATAGGGAAACTGTATGTTTCTGCTTCCTGATGTGTGTTCAATATTTGGAGAATGAGTTAACTACATTTATTTTTTTTCTTGCTAGAACCTACTATTTTAAATTCAGTGTCACTGAAATACATATGCTATGTGAGAACCAAATGTAGACTTTGTGTTGGCTTATCTGTAGACGTAAGCAGAGGTTGACATTAAAAATCCTCAATAGTTACTGCATGTGAGAGATTATATTATCCACATTTGCAGCAGTGTTCAGATGACTGTATCACACAGCAATATTCAGAATTGATGTAAAGTATCCACTTAGTGTGCTGTGCTCTGCCATCTCAGAGAACTGTTTCTATAGCATTTTTTGTGAATAACTTTTTTATGTCCTATAATATGAAATCCTATTCTTGCTGAGGAAATCAGTGCTTATTTTTACTGTTATAAGGACATCTGTAATAAAAATTTGAAAAAAAAAATTACCATAAACAGGATCAATCTTATTTCAAAAGGTTGGTCATGAGTGCTTCTAACACATTTTGAGATCAGTGTGTTTTCACCTTTCTTCTTATGACAAATGCCTGAACTTAGCTGAATTTCATATACCTGAGATTCAGTTAAACAAAAACAAAACAAAACAAAACAAAACAAAACAAAACAAAACAAAACAAAAAAAAAACCAAAAAACAAAAAAACNAAAAAAAAAAAAAAAAAAAAAAAAAAAAAAAAAAAAAAAAAAAAAAAAAAAAAAAAAAACAACCCAAAGATGAATTCTGCACAAAAATAACTGGATAAGCTATGGTGCAGGGGTGCAAAAAATTTTAAACCCCTGAAAGTTTCAGCTACTGGGATGTCTGTCAGGCTTCTGGCTGGATGAGTTGATACATACACATCTGAAACTTCTCTGTGGCCAACACAGTGGTCCTGTCTGGATGATGACTCACTCTGTAGCTTCCTGAAGGGTGGTCATGGTCAGCTGGGGGTTGGTCTCTCCAGGCAACAATGGGCAGAACAAGAGGACACAGTCTCAAGCTGCATCAAGGGAAGGCTGGATATTAGGAAAAAGTTTTTCACAGAAAGAGTGATAAAGTACTGGAATGGCCTGGGGAGGTGTTGGAGTCACCATCCCTGGATGTGTTTAAGAAAAGACTGGATGTGGCACTGGGTGCCATGGTCTAGTTGAGGTATGAGAGCATGGGTTGGACTTGATGATCTTGAAGGTCTCTTCCAGCCAAGAAATTCTGTGATTCTGTGATTATGAGGCCTCTGAACCTTTCCACTGGAAAGAGCTTGTAAGCCTCCATGTGGAGAGGATGGTGGCACTGGCCTTTTTGTTTATAGAGATATGACTTCTTTGCATTTTTGATTTTCAGTTTTTCATTCACTTTTCTGTAGTAATCTTTTTAAATCTTGAGCAGCCAAAGCTACATTTGCTGTGATTGTCAGAAGTTATCCTCTCCAAACGATTGAAATATTGCCATTTAAATGAAAGTACTAATGTGTCTAACTATATTGGAAAGTGACTGTTTATGGACAGATTACTCTTACAGTCATACATCTGAAATCCTATAATTGAAAAGTAGTTAATATAGAATGATTAACACTAAGAAATAATTAATAATTCCTGTCTGTGTTATCCAAACAAACTTTCTAGTGCTTTTATTGGAGGCATTTATTAATCTAAACATGCACAGTATATCATTAAGGTATTTTCTTGCATGATTGATCAATTGAATTAGTTGTTCACTGGGAGAGGCATGAAGTACCTAAATATAATGGGAGGCAGGGATAAAGGGAAGAGAAATTGACTTTCTTCAGGAGATATATTAGCAAAACAAATGAACAATTTTTGCTAAGCAAAATCAGCATTCATTTCTGCATACCATAGAGAGTGCATTATGTAGAGCATCATGTAGAGCTGAAGGTCAAGGCCAATCTGCTTGCTTCCTATTTTTCAGTGATCCATTATTTACTCTTGCTTAGTCAGTCACTGGTGCTTCCAAAGAGGAAAACAAAAAGAAAAAAGAAATGGCAGCAGAAGAGGCTCTACAAGGTACCTTAGTTGTCACTGGCATGTGCACACACCACCACAATCAAACTCAAGCACCCTGAATGCACCAATCAGTTCCCCTAGTAGCAGTGAAACAATTAAAACAAATAGGTATGTCTTTTTTTTTTGCTGTAGATGGAATAGGAGGAGAGTTGTCACCCAAACAGGCTGGAGTTTCTTTGCCTACTGAGTTTCCAGTACTGTAAAACACAGAATACCAGTTGATTTTTCCACTTGTTGTTTATTTCTGCTTTTTCCAAACTGAGGACAGTTCTGTATAAGAGGAAAAATTATGTATTTGTGTTATTGTAGATTCTGGGAGCGCAACCCGTGGAGCTTTCTCTCTAAAGCAATTCATTCCATATGGGTGGGTTGCTATAATTATATCTATGCAGATGCTGAATCCACTTACAATATGCAGAAACCACGACTGTTGTTTTTGCAGAAAAATGCAGAAATAGCTAGAGACAAAAGCCAGCTATTAATCTGGCCTATTAGTATGTGGACAGAATGACTGATACTGGTTTCTCCTCCCAGATTCTCCATTTGTTTCTGGGCTGTTTTTCTATACAGCTAGCGCACACAAAAGACACAATCACTGGTGTATTTCAGTTTCCTTCTCTTCCAAAAAAAGTAATTAAAAATATTTTGCTTGTTTGTTTGTTTTGATTTTTTTTTCCCCCCAGAACAAAAATGGCTACTCCCCTTAGACCTGATCTGTCTGGGAATGTCTGTGTGGCTAAGCTATATCTCATCCACTGTGTGCTGAGTTGCAGGGCAGTAATACTGAGTGATAAACCACAGTGGGTCCTCCCCATAATGCCATGCTTATTTGTCTGGAAATACTTTTCATCATTCCCTCATTTTCCCCTCTTCCTTTTTGTAATTCTGGGGTATCTGCATGGGGTAGGATTCTGGTAAAGTATATTTTGCTACACCAGATGCTCCCATTCTCTTTATATTATTATATGTCCTACTAACGTATGAAATGTTTTTTCTGGATATTTTCATCTATAATCTTGCACATCTTTAAATTCACTGAATTAGAAATTAAGCCTGGGTTGAGTTCTTGAGTACCTAAGATCTTCCCTGCAAATACAAGCTATATGATCTATGTGCTCAAACTCATCTCTTGTGAAATACCATGTAAATTCTTTCTTGCTGTGTCTATGATTTAGAAATCGTAATGCAGCTAGAAGTGTGAAATATTAAGCATATCCTTTTATGTACTTGGAATTGATGGTGACTTCAAAGTCAGTCCTCATTCATTGCCTGGTTTGTTTCACTTCAGAAACGACTTGAGCTGTGAACAGAAAGGAGCTGACGGTATTTTCAGATAGGCGCTTTATAGTTGTGCACTTTGCAACTATATGATAGGACTATCTCTGTTGCCTTGAATGCAAAATTAGCTTGTTGATACGTGCTGCTACAGACAGAGGAACAGATGTAGTAATTCTACTTTATTTACATGAAATCTCTAAAAAGGCATTTTCTGGCAGCATGCTAGGAATAAATACAGTATCACATATAGAAACGGCGCCATGCTATGTTAGCTCATTCAGGTGTCAGCTGTGCCATTTGGATGTGGGCGAGAGCAGGGAGTCAGATCCCTCCCAGAAGGGCTGGGAGCTCTCTCACGTTCAGCAACCCAGCAGCAACTGCTCCTCAGCCCAGGCTCTTTGCTGAGTGCTGTGCAGGGGGCACCCACTGGTAACACCCCTGTGGGAGTCCTAGAGGAAGATATCAGGCCTTCTGATTTTTTATTTCTGCTTGTTTCTCAAAATAGGAAACCCTCTTACCTTGTTTTCAGTTTTGTTTTGGGGTTTAGGTTTTTTGGTTTGGATTTTGTTTGGTGGGTTTTGTTTTGGTTTCTTTTTTTTTTTTTTTTTCCTTTGATTTGGTTTTTGTTTATTTGATTTCCCCATCCCCCTATCCCCCTTACCATTTACTTCCTGTGACTTGGACCTCCCCTGAGCTCATGTTTTCAGGCTTGTTTTTCACAGTCGAGACCTTGAGGAACTTAATTGAGATTAGAAAACTGGGGGGAGGAAGGGACTATCAGGGTGGGGAGAGATTGCAGACCACAGAAAAGCTCAACACATACAATCTGAGTAAAGAAGTGAGGCTTAAGTAAAACCCTGTGAGTCTTTTGAGCCAGGAATGTGAGAACTGGTGAGTGATGCTGAGCTGGCAGCTGCCACAAGGGAAAGCTTTCCTGAGGGACTCTGCCTTTTTTCCCCTTCCTCTCTCCTCCTTTGCCTTTGTGCATAGGCTGAGGAAGGAGGGATTACTCCAGTGATAGTTCTTCCTCTCTTCACTTAACAATCAGATTTAAGCCAGGCTTTTGCCTCTATTGATTTGTCCCTTTTTTCTCTCACAGGTATTCAAACTTTCCACCGTGGGGTTGGGGTTGTTTATTCAGCTTATGAGCGGCCAGACGCATTAAAGATGAAATGCCTTGACTCTGATCTGCAGGCAGAAGGGGTGGGAGGAGACACAGCTAATTTGACTTGGAGGATGATTGATGTGTAGATGTCAATTTCTATTAATATTCTTTTGAAATCACTGACGCAAGCGTGTTTTTCCCCCACTCAACAGAAAATATAAATAGAAAGACAACAAAACAACCCTGTCCCTTTAATTCATGATACTCAGAAGCAGTTAAGCAAACTCTGTCATTTGAAAGTGTCCTCCCCAGGCTGGCAAAAAGCAGCTTATGGTGGTGTTCTTACCACTTTAAGAATATCAAGATGCTGTAACAGAGCTATCCACTTACTGTTCAAATGTATAAAGCACAAAAAAGCAAGTGTCACCTACAGATAGGCTTAGATAAATTGCTTAAAAATGTACAGCTCCCTCATTAGACAGCCATTCATTGCATGAAAAGAACTAAATGTATTTGTCGAGGTGTAGCTATAAAAGCCACGTTCAAAATGAAACAGAGTTGAGAGCCTGAGCACACAGCACTGTTATTCAGAAGTAGCTTTCGAGCAGAGTTTCAACGGGAAGGTGCTGTTTGGTTGGACACAAATCAGCAAACGTTTAGCCGAAGCGTGAATAATTCAAGCGTGCACGAAGAGCTTTCTGAAGAGAAAAAAGGCAAGAATAATAAAAAAAAATCCCCACCAACATAAAAATCTTCAAACATTTGCATCAGCCTTAGAGGACAATACAAGCAGCAGGATTTGAAACAGATTTACAGATGCACTCTCTTTAGGCAGGGAGAGAATGCTCATTAAATGCAAGATGCTTCTGTGGCTCGTGGGCTTGCACGGAGGTAGAGGTTTGCAAGACTGACGTATCAGATAAAGTCAGAGTGGTTACCACACCGACGGTGTAGCAGCTGCATAATAAATGATGGAGAGAATCATGTTAGGCATGCCCACCTAGCCTAACTTGAATCATGCGAAAGGGGAGCTGCTGGAATTCAAATAGACTTTCTGGTTCCCAGCAGTCGGCAGTAATAGAATGCTTTCAGGAAGATGACAGATGCAGGGGAAAGATGCTGTTTTGCACTATCTTGATTTGTTACGGCAGCCAACTTATTGGCATGATGGAGTGACAAGAAAAGCAGCTGGCATGGAAGGTAGGATTATCAAAGCTATTGCATCATTATGAATGTAATTAGTAACTGACCATGACAAAGCATATGCTAGAATGAGCTGTCGCTGATGGCAGAGGATTTGTTGCTGAGGTCTTGAAACTCTGGAAACAAAATTCCTCGTGCAAAATGGATTTTGCAGTTTCATTTATGCTCGTGTTACTCTTTCTTTCCTGCTTGCCTCCAAGCTCGGGGAATTGCTTGCTTGAAAGAGAGTGTTCTGTTAGGATGAGACTGAGGAATAAAGTATTTTCTAAGTCTCTGAAGCCTCAGGTAGATAGAAACAAACAAATGTGAAACAAGACTAGGAAAAGCTTCCTCTGATTCACTAGCAAGCTCTAATTGATATATTGGCATATTGAAGAATTCTAAGGAAATGAAGATGCATGTACTGAATGCTCTGGTATAATGAAAAGATATTATTGCATGTCTCTTTTTACAGTTAGTTTTTATGACAGGTTTTATTCCCCATCAGTTTTTAGCTCTTGACATTTATCCGGTTGTTCAGCATTATATAAAGAAAAGACATCAATATCTCCTGCAGGGTTTCTCAACAACTCCAGCATCTGTTTCAGCTATTGAACTGTATTCACGTTTTGCCAACTTGATGCCTACCCAGCTGGTCTATCATTTCTCGCTTGATTACTGTTCTTAATTTCTCTGTATCAACTTGTTTCAGACCGGATTTTGAAAGCTGTTAATGAGAAATGACAGTAACTGCTTAACTGTTGAGAACTTAAGTATTCTCTTATTTCTGAAACATTAGAGAGCATTTCTGTGTGCATTTTATTAAATTCATGTTCTGTGCTGCACTGTGAGGTTTTCATATAATAATTTAATTTAGCTGTGAATACTTCAGAAGGGTCACAAGCATAACTTTTAACTGAGTATTTTGAGAGAGTTTGAGAAAATTTACAGGTGCTTGCTTTGGGGTAGGTATTGTCTTACTACATGATCCTTCCTCCTGTGCACCTCTCCCCCCACAACATATATATCCTCCCTCACTGTCACGGTGAGCAGTCATTAAGTTATATTGTACATATTGAAATATATTTTATCACCACTAGGGTGAAACAGCTAAGCAGCTCCGAACAGGTGATAGGGACAGGTTTAAAACAGACGTCAGATCTATCAGAGTGGATTGCCCTCGATCAAAGAAGTAAAACTAGTGCTTTGTAAATGTAAGGCATTCTCTTTCTTCCTATTCGAAGGTTCAACAACCACTCAAACACTGCTTGATAGCTCACAGGCTATGATTATATTAAACCACTTGGATTATTTTGTTTTACAAAATGCTTTCTTCTATGTAAACTCCATTCTTCATTAGATATATATTTCTTTCACAGGTGATAATGAAGAAATCTCTTGTCAAACTGGATGTTCACTTTTCTGACTTTATCTTAAATTACTTTGTTGACTGTACTCTGTGTTGTCTTGTCAACAGGGATCAGGCTATTAAAGACTATATGTTGCTGAGTTAAAGCTATAACAGTTTTAGAAAGATAGATGTTTCTAGATACACAGCAGTGAACCAGTCTTTCTTAAAGTTTGAATGTAAAGATCAGTAAAACTAACAGCTAGTGTTATTTAGCTTGAGCATTTCCCTCTTTTGATCATCTACAAGAGGCATTTTAAAGGGTTTTGTAACTGCCAGGAGGGGAGATATACTCATTAACAGAGAGTATCACAGTGGGGTATGAATATCCAGAAATAGTTCTGTAGTTTTAATGACAATAAAATAAAATACTATTCTATTTCATAAAAGTTCAATTAAATTTAACAATAATTTGTCATTGTTGATCACAGTGAAACCATAGAGAGAGTAACCCCTATAAATATCTTAAGTCCCATTCTCCTTTTCAGGGTAGCAGTGAAACTGTTCTATATTGCATAATATTATATTTATATTCCTGAAGCTGCTTAGTCTCTTCGTGTCTCCAGAGTGCTGGCTGGCAATCTTCACACAGTAGTTACTTAAAATGGGCTTTTCCCTGTGACGCCAGTAATTGTAACTTCGTGCTGTCTGTGGCCATCACCCAGCTGACAAGTGATTTTATAGTTTGTTTCTGTTTTCTCTCTAGCATTTGGTTTTAGCTTTCTCTTTCACTGATGAATTAATAGGACACTAGGTGGAGCCAGCTGTTGATTAAAAATAGATCTACAAGTAATATAGGCCTGTCTAATGAGCAAACCCTAGTATATAATGCTTGTAATTAAAAATAGCAATTTAAATTGTTAAGAATTGAGTTGAAATTTAGTCATGAAAGTGAGATTAGAGGAAACCATATATTCATTTTCCTTTCCTTTTATTATCTTAGAAGCTTGTAATCAAATATGAAAAATAATAATAAGGAAAGAGCATCTACATTAAATAAAGAGGGCTAGGAAGCAAATGAACGGAAACAGAAAAAGAGGAGAGAAGCAGCAATAAGAACCAGCAGATGTTTCTACTATAGATACATGCAGATATCCAGTTGTGTATCTGTACATCCTTTGCCTGATGCACAGAGATTTTCTCTCATCCTTACATTTAAATCTTCCTTCCGTTCTGTCTTCCTGAAGTAATTTATAGAGCTGACATCTTTCACTTTATATTTAGATACGGGATGCATGTTTTCAAATCTCTTCTTGGGAGGGTGTTCTAGAAGGTGTGCAAGGACACAGAGAATTGTCACTCATATGTTGGCCAGACATAATTAAGAAAACTGTGGAAGGTTATTTACTGACTGAGGTGGAATCTGGTTGTACGTGCTCCTTCACATGGTTCTGGTTATTAATCCTAGTCAAGGACAAGGAATCTGTAGTCCTAGGCAGTGTGACAACACAAGAAAAATACACTCAGTTCCACATAGATTTACAGATATGTACCTCAGGTGTGGTACACGCATTAATTCAGCAAAGAAGAGATAAAAATCAGGGTGTATGTTGATACTTGGTTACATGAACTGGAGAGGAAAAAACAGGAAATAAGAAGTGTGAGATGACAGGCAAACCCAGAGATTAGGGATATGGGCTGGAGCAGTCTGGCAGAACAGTGGCAGTTCCCATCAGCCTCTTGCTGAGCACTTGCAAGTTCAGTCAATGTCTTGTTCTTGCAGGAGTAAAAGGGAATTAGGGTAGGGAGAGGCTCAAGTTAGTGAGGAAAACTCGTGGAGGATGGAAATGACAGCTGCCCAACACTCCAGGAGTAACAAAGTTTAGAAGACTGGAGATTGACCTTTTCGGATGTTATTCATAGAAACTTACAATTTTAGCAGTGACATGAGGGTTTCTCCTGTTCATAGAAAATCAAATTGTGCATGGATCTGGTGCTTTTTGGAGGAGCCTTGCAAGAAGCAGTGCTGCATTGTCAACCTTAAGAGACTTTTTTGGTTATGAGCTGTGCAGTTTGTGCTCAACAGCAGAAGCATGGTAGGAGACATGTCTCCATCAGCTATGGTGGAGACAAAGTTTATTAGTTTTGCAAATCATTCAATATTTCATTGAGGCCAGGCTATGATTTTATTTTTTTAAAAAAAATTTATTTTAATGGATAGTCTTAGTCAGAAACATGGCCTTTGAAATGTGTTATGGTGTCAGTACATCCACATCTGCTTCTGTACATTTTCTGTACACCAGCACCCCAGGACAAACTTCGAATGAGCTCATCCTGACATGTCCTGAATTTTCTTTCTGACAAGAGGAAGATGTGTGCAGTGTGGCAGCTCTTGGCTTTCTGCTGCTGGTCACCTGCTGCTTCACTCAGTTTGTGGTTCCTCCTGAAGAAGGTTGAAATTTTAGTTGAGAAATACCCACAGTGTGGGGAAATGTCTGACCATCTTGGGTAAGGGTCTTGAGAAGCTGAGCCAGAAGAAAAAATATGTATTCTTTCTCTCCATCAGTTAAATCTTGTCCTTTTAAAAATCTGCTATAAAGAGGAGGGCAGGAGAAGGGGAAATAGCACATAAGGTGAAGAATGAAAGGGATTTGGATTTTCCATGAGACAGTCATTTGATGAATGAATGGTAATTGTCTTGCAAGAAAAGCATAAGGAAAGGCACATATGGAAGTCAAATAGTCCAAGGGATATTACTGAGCATCTGGTTATGTACTGCCAGGAAGCATTCTACGAAGACAAATTATATCTAAGCAAAATGTATTAATAAATTAAGTCTATTAGCAAAGAGGGAAATATTTTTTTCCTTCAAAACCCAGAGTTCACATTTTGTAGGTTTTTAATTTAGTTATTCATACTGTGTTAACAGAATTAAGATTACTAACAATATGGAGAGGGACATGTTTGATAATAAATGCTGAAGAGTATTCTTTCTCTCTACCCTTTGTAGAGGTTGAGAGGTTTGGGGGTTGGTTTGTTGGATTTTTGGCTTTTTTTTTTTTTTTTTTTTTTTTTTTTTTTTTTTTTTTTTTTTTTTTTTGGATTGTTTGCTTGTTTGTTTTTTTTCACAGAATATTAAACCACATATCCCTGAAGCCATATATTTTAACCTCTCCCTCTACTCTATAAGATCTTACCTGGAGTACTGGCTCCATGTGTGGGTCCCTCAACACAAAAAATACATGAACCTGCTGGAGGTGGTCCAGAGAAAGGCCATGAAGATTAGAGGGCTGGAGCACCTTTGCTACAAGGACAGGATGAGAGGATTGGGCTTGCTCAGCCTGGAGAAAGCTCTGGGAAGGCCTTCCAGGAGCTAAAGGGCACTTAAAGCTGAGGAGGGACGTTTTACAAGGCTGTGTAAGTGTTAGGACAAAGGGGAATGGTTTCAAGCTAAAGGAGGAAAGGTTTAGATTAAAAAAGCAAGATTTTTGCAGTGAGGAGGGTAAAACATGGGAACAAGTTTTCCAGAAAGGTGGTGCTTGCCCCATCCTTGGAAACATTCATGTTGGATGGGGCTGGGGCTCTGAGCAACTCAATCTAGTGGAGGTTGGAATAGATGACCTTTAAAAGGTCCCTTACAGTTCAAAGCATTCTGTGATTTCTTAAACTACAAGGTACCAGGGGTGTTGGATCTTTCCTGCTCTGTGCTGCTAGCTGCAAAGCATCTGTGAGATTCACTGCAGAGCTGAGCATAAGAACACAGAAGTTGTTCCTTGCAGAAATGTCCTGGACATGATAGGCCCAGGATGCAGTCATGAAACAGGGAGAGCTGAAGGGAAGATGTGAAAGAAGAGAAATCAGGGCTTTATCAGAAATGGAAAAAAGGAAGTAATAGCAGTTCTACTTGCATCTTTTTAATTTTTTTCTTTATGGTCTGAGCATCTGTGCATCAGAATCAGGGTGCAAGATGCACCTGTTCATAAAAATCAGGAACTTTTGGCTGCACTGGAGTTTCTTTGGCTTTTGTTATCTTTAGAATAGATCTTAGTCTTAAAAAAGGAAAATCTGAAAAATAAATGAAGATGTCACACATTTTTTTTCATCAGTGTCCTCAAGTTGCCCAGCTTAGTGTTTTACATTACGACGCTGTTCTTTACAAGGTGTTTCTTTCATTTACATTTCCCTAAAGATCCTGCACATAACACAACCAGTTCTCTGACTTGTTTGATGATACAGAAGTTCAAGATACTGAAATGGTCAAGGACATATGGTTGGTTTTGACCAATGCTGACAAGACTCTTCTTTCTTCCTTCCTTCCTTCCTTCCTTCCTTCCTTCCTTCCTTCCTTCCTTCCTTCCTTCCTTCCTTCCTTCCTTCCTTCCTTCCTTCCTTCCTTCCTTCCTTCCTTCCTTCCTTCCTTCCTTCCTTCCTTCCTTCCTTCCTTCCTTCCTTCCTTCCTTCCTTCCTTCCTTCCTTCCTTCCTTCCTTCCTTCCTTCCTTCCTTTCTTTCTTTCTTTCTTTTCCTTTCCCTCCATTCTCTCCTGCCCAAGATTTGCCACAACTGGGGAAAGCCAAAGATAGAAGAAGTTAATGCAAAATTTGAACAAAAATCGAGCTACTTGAAGCTTGTGTTTTCTTAATCTATATCTAGTTTCACCTTCACCTCTTTTTGTGTCCTTCTGATGATTAGGAATAAAGAGCATGAGGAATTTCTTCATGGCATCAAATTTTTTTAGTATTCACTTTTGATCACTTATAATGATCTGTTTCCCTGAAACTTAAAAGCCACACTAAATAAAACCACCACATGCTGCTTTCTGTAGACTTTCTTTTTATGATTAGCTTACTATTTTTTTTACAGCCATTATGCAGGTCACACTTGCTTTTGCAAAAAAAAATAAAGCATAGGTACTGGGAAGAAGTTAGTAATTTTATCTTTTTTTGTAAAAAAAGTAATTTAAATATTCCCACACTATGCTCATATTTAACACAACTTTATTTCTTATTACTACAAAATATCATTTATAATGGGAATTCCTCTGTGATTTGATATTAATGGTCCCAAATGGTATTTTACAAATATCCATTGATACAAAGACCACTTTTTCAAAAGTCAAGCTGAAATTCCATCTACTTGTTTAAATTAAGGGTTTTGCATTAAAAAAAAAAAAAAAACAAACAAACAAAACCCACCAAAAACTCAAACCCCAAAAACCTCCCCAAAAACCCCAAAAAACAAACAAACAACAACAACAAAATACACACACAAACAAACAACACCAAAACCCCCACAAAAACCAAACAAAACAAAACCCCCAAAACAACAACAACAACAAAAACCCCACAAAAACAAAAACACCCCAACATTTTTACTTTGCAGTCCCAGGCTGGTTTTCATTCACTGTATATTGTGATATACAACCTGTTGTCTTCAGTAATGATTGCAGGCCCTGAATTGTGACTGAATCAGGTTTGATAACAAGGAAGAAAAGCAAAGATATTAAACAACTTAATGTTGCTTCATGTTGGAAAATGTTATATTTATATTCTTCTGAGTCATAATGGAAAGAATTTTTTAAGTTGAGTGTTTTGGTGAAGTAGTTTTGGTGCCATTGAAATATTCAGTGACTGAAGATTGAAGTTAAAGTTATTAAGAACTTTTAAGATGTTTATGGTTCAGTGTCCGTGATAACTCTCAAGCTAATAGTAAAATTAGTGAATTTCTTAGTGGCCTTGTTTTGGACTGCTGAAAGGCACAAGGGATTTTTATCTTATGAATGAGTTTGGTACTTAGGAAAACATTTCAAAAGCAGTGAAATAAATTGCCAGCCCAGTGTGATTAAATCTTTGTATGAATGTGTCTCTTCAGATATTTCTACAGAAGCTAAGAACAAAAAGCATGTCACAAATGTTGATAAATTATATTTATTCCTAGGCTGTGTTATTTTTCAAAACTTTAGAAATAATGAGGATTGAGTAAGTGATCAGTTATGATGCTACCTGAACCAAGAACAAACAAATCCTAAGGCACTGAGGGGTTATGAGGAGACTTTCAGGCTACTAATTTAAGGATGTAATGAAGAACCAAAAATTGACAATTCTTGACTTACCCTGGCTCCGTGTTCCAGGTAAAACCAGCACCATCAAATGCCCTCAGAATGTGAAAAATCAAATATGGTTTGCTTCCTTCAGAGAATCCATACTTTATTTCCTGCTGAGTTCCTTTAGCAAAGTAAAATTGCTTTAAGTAATAATACCTGGCTATCTGTCATAGTACCCAATCCCACACTTTTCTTACAGGCACAGTTTGTTGAAGTGTGTGAGCCAAAATGTGACTTTGGATCATCCGCCTCAGACAGTGTTAGTGCAGATGATAAGGGCCCCATAACAGTAGGGAAGTTATATACTGCTGAAGAGAACCAATTAGGGTTATTCCTCCAGCAACAAGCAAATGAATTTTTCCTTAATGTGTCCTTAGTGAAAATAGTATTTACTATGATATTCTGCATGACCTGGCTGACCCATCCAATAAGAAGCAGCCCAAGCATCTCTGTTGTTGTAGCACACAATTTTGTAAATCTGTCTAAGCCTAGAGAGCAGACCATTTATTAATTTATTATTATTTAATGTGGATGCTTTATTATCTATTTTGGGACATCAGTGTATGTGCCATGTGAGAAATTGTAGAGAAAAGTGACTTTCCTCTAGGGAACAATATGTAATTAATGTCTGCTTTGTATCCTGAAAACCGGGCACAGAATGATGACTGCAAACCCTGACTAGCTGTGAAGCTGTAAATACCCTAAGGAGAAAGGGGATTGCATTTTATGGCATTCTTGGTACTCACAGTTTGAGGATTTTACACTGAATGAAAATTGTATTGTGCAGAGACGAGCCACCCATTGATGATTTTGAGATGCCATGGAAACAGAGGTACCCTTATTAGGCTTTGCAGTTTGTGTGTGAGCCAGAGATAGGTATGTCATTGGGAATCCTCCACAGCCTGTACTTCAACTGAAACACTGAAACTGAGAGAGAAGGAGATGAAACATCTGCATTGAAAGAGAGAAAAAATGAGCGTGGCAATTAGATGAGGGAAATGCAGTGGTGTCAATTTGGAGGACTAACTTCTTGCTGATGCTTCGTGCAACTTGTTGGTGTCTGCCAGGCCAGGAGATAAGTTTTTACTTGAACGAACAACCACCTCAGAACAGCATTATTGTAATTCAGGAGAGAAGGCAAGGTATTTGGTTTGTGTTGCAGCACAGTTTTCTGGTTTAACACCTTGCCCCAGAAATTGCAGAGATATGAGAAAGCACAGTGAAACTACTGAGGGTGTATCAGCGCTGAAATCGTAAGTTTTATTTTGTTCTCTGAGATTTTATCATGTCCTAGTCCTCTCCAGTTAGTTTAAAGGGAAAATAAACTCATATTGGTAGTTCTGGACAGAGCTGCATTGACAAGAGTGAAAAAGCCATTTTTTTTGTGCCCCCAGCATAGGTATGGGACTGGGAAGCATTGGCCTCACCCACATCAGCACTCCCTTGGAAGGAGACTGGAGGGGACAGAGGCAATGGGACAGTGCACGGAGGTTTTGGGAGTGGTGATGCCTCTTTCCTAGGTGACTGTATTGGGTAGAGTTGGCAAGGTTAATGGTCCCAAGGGAAGGGGCTGCAGGGATGGCCTCTATGGGAAAAGGCCAGGGGCTGTCCTCTGCCTGACACAGCTGCTTCCAGCCAGCTCCCGTGGATCCATGCCAGGACACAGCTGAGCCCACAGCCAAGCTCGTGGTGCCTCAGGAAAAGCCTGCTTAAGGAAGGGAAGGCACTGCCCTACACCAAGTGAGGGGAAAACAGTGTGAAACAGCAGAGGGAAGGCCAAGGTCAGAGGAGGAGAGGAGGAGGTGCTCCTGCTGCTGGAAGAGATTCCCCCACAGCTCTTGGAGAAGACCATGCTGGAGCAAATATCCACAAGGCAGTCCCTGGAGGACACCATGCCAGAGCAGGTGGGTCTGCCCTAAAGGAAGCTGCAGCCTATGAAGAGCCCATGGAGAAGTGGGTAGTTCCTGAATGGATGCAGCCTGTGGGAGGATCCCAAGCTGGCTCAGGGGAAAAGTGTGAAGAGATGGAGCAGAAGAGAGGAGCTTTTAGACTCAGCACAGTCCCCACTGCCCATTACCCTGTGTCCTGCAGACTCTGAGTGGTGGGGAAGGAGTTGGGAATTAAAAACCTGGGAAGCAGGTATTTCAATCATTTTCTCTTTGCTTTTTGCTATCCCATTCTAAATTAATTGGCAACAATTTACATTATTTTTCCTCAAGATGAGTCTGTTTTACCCATGATATAACTGGTAAATTACTCTCTGTATGTTGACACAAGATTTTGCATTCTATTTTCTACCCCTTTCCTGTTGAGCCTGGGTGGCTGTCTGGCAGCTGACCAAGGTCAACCTACAACAGTTAGGTTAAACAGAATTATTCCACCTGAGGTTTCCAAATTGAAAGGTTGGTAATTTTTAGGGATAACTGGTATTAGAATGTGTGGATGTGAACCACAGCTGATACTTGGTAAAACAAGAAAGTTTGTAAAACTAAACTGGTCTCCATTTGAAGCAGAGTCACTCTAGAAGTACTTATCCAGAACTTGCCCTGAAAATATGATGAAAATACATCATGCAAAGGGCATTATTACTATTTTAAAGCTGCTGTAGATTGTGTACACCTGAGCTAACATCAGGGGCATGAGGAATTGTATTTGAGCAACATCAAGAGTGCCTTGCATTGCTAATGTTTTTGTCTGCTAGAGAGGGATTTCATGTATCAAAAATTTTCCTTGGCTGTATTCATAATATATAATCAAATCTTGAATTTAACCAATTCTAAGGATGTTTCCTCACTTTAAGTACTTAAAACTGAAAGAGATATGGTGCTGTGGCTGTGACAGGCTATTAATTCAAAAGGTTAAAAAGTAAAAGAGGAAAAAAGCTTTATTAAAAAAGATATGCCATAAAAATAATCACAGAAGTGTTTTTATCCTTAAAAAAGTGCTACTCAAACGGGTGTCTATGGCATTTCACAACACACTGGTTGTATAGATAATATCTGTTGTTCCTAGCAGAGTTAGGGGGGAAAAATGCTATTACAGCATTTGTATTGTTTCTTCTTTCTGGAGATAATAGGTGAAGGAAAAACACATTGTGTCTTCAAGCTGAGAAGGTGTCAAGAAATGCCTTATGGTGCTTCTGCCAGATGGGGGAAAAGCAGGATGTCCTTTGCAGGATGTTGGAAGCTGTCTGCCATAACAGGTTGTATTCTGGAGACCGGGCTCCTTTTCCACCATGGCTAACATGATCTAAGTTTGAACCAATGCAGTAGTTCTGTAAAAGGGAGATTGTACCCTTGCAGAGTGGAGGTGGGATGGAGTTTGTCCAGAGGTGTTCAGGAGCCACTTTGGAGCACCCAGCAGATACCTTGTGTTGATGATATCTCAAGAAAAACTTGTTTAAATTTTAAAACAAAAAACCACACCAAATGATATGTATGTATGCAAGGGGCAGTGCATTGGGACCATCTTTTTCTAATCATTACTAATTTCAACTCTGTGACTTACAATTAAAGAGCCCACAGCCTTTAATTTTAACAACCTTTGTTTGTTGACCCTCTGAGCTTCAGACATTGACAATCTGATAGCACCAAGCTTGTTTCTGCATGGAAAACTGCAGCAGTTCCTCTTCCAAGATTTTATTAAAAATGAGAAAAGCCTTATTGGAATTATTGAGGTTGTAGGCCTCTGAAGGCCTAACTCAACACAAAGGAAATTTAAATGATTTGGAGAATGTAAGGAGCCAGAATTATTTTGTTATTTGTTTTTATTTTTTCTGTTGGGTTTTGGATTGTACAGCAGCTCAGTAGTGGTTTTGGCCCACTTGTCAAAATTTGTGAGGTGGACGTTATTTCTGGCTTCTTTATGGGTAAGTTAGAGAACAGGCTTAAACAGCAAGGTGAACATTAGGGTTCAGTGGAGACACTCATGGAAATCTGGCTTTTCCTGGATATCTCTCCTACCTTCAGAGAAATGGACCTGGGGAGGAGGTAGCAAACTGATTAGAAAGGGTCAGGTTCACGTCTTCATCTGTTCCTTCTGGAGGTCAGTCCCAGTACATTTATGGAAGCCTGGCAGAACTTTCTCTCCTTGTCATCAAAGAAATGAAATTACCCCAACCCATTACTGGAATACAGTGTTAATCTTCATTGCAGATGCATTTTTAGATTAGATCTGTGATGTTTCTTTGTACATTCTGGCATGTTGCTTTGCACCTGTAAGTAATTTGTCCTGGTGGTAGTGCTTGCAAGTAGTTTGGAATAGTCTAATTCCTTGTTAGTAAGTAATGAGCTCCATTGCTCAAAGACTGCAAGAGATATGTGGTGAGTTACTACAGAACTTGAAATTGAGCAAGAAAAATCTCATCTATTCATGAAGCAGGATTAATTTAATTAATAGCATTATTGTAGCTTCCTAAATTTTGGCTTGTTCTTTCAGGTTTTTTTTCTATACTGTATTGCCTACCAGGTTGCAATGTTGAACATTTTGATTGCTAATATTAATACTACTACTATTTCAGGAAAAGATTAGGGCTTTAAGGACCTTCTTGATTAAGCCACAATAAATATGAAGCAATGATATATTTTTTTCCTTCCTGGCAGGACAAATAAGGGTGGGGTAGACACACCTAAAATGAAACAGCTTCTATTTCTTTCTGTAACCATTGGTTGAAGAATGAGTCCCTTAAGAGTACAGAAGGAGAGAAAAGTTCTTTGGGTCTAAAGAACACAGCAAAAACACATTTTTGTGTATATTTAGAAAACGTTGGGTTTTCTCCATGTATTTCAAGTGACTTGCAGCAGGATTCTCTCATGGTGCATGCATTCAGCTCAGATGAAAAAAAAACAATGATCTCAGCCCTCAAATATTTGCTCCTTTGTAACCTATCTACAATAATTTAAGATCGAGCCTGAAGTTTAATATTAAAGTAAATGTTGTTAACCCTGGAAAATAAACAGTGTGAGAGTGATTGAGCTTTTCCCCCTCAGGAGAGTGGATAGGCGGAGAGCAAAAAACCTTGAATAAAATAATTAAGAGAAACAATTGTTTTCCTTTTACCTACCTATATATTTTATTCTGTGTTTCTGAACACTGAATATTACATGTCCTCCAGGAAAAAAAAAAAAAAAAAAAAAAAAAAAAACCTTTAAAAAGAAAACGTNAAAAAAAAGTCCTTGTAAGTCAGACTGTTGAGAGAAGCAGCATGATTTTATGTGGGGAGTTGGACTGAGAAAGGATATTGACAGAAAACTGTTCTCAGGCAGGGAGATGCTGTACCACACTGCAGCACGTGCCTGTGATTGCTGACAGTGTCACAGCACCATATGAAGCAGCCTTGCATCTCATGCTGAGTTAGTGTCTGAGGGAATCTGGGCTCTCTGTTCAGTCTGTGTGGAAGCACAGAAAAGATTGGGATTTACAGCCCCCATCCCAAGTTTCATCCCAAGTTTAGCTATAACCTAACTTAGTGTTAGAACTAAGTTCACTTCCTGCATCTTCTGTCTCAAAGATTTTAGGCATTAGTGGTGGAATAGCTAGACTTTTCTCTGTGAACTAACTTTATATCGATTATTACAGGGCAAGTATGTTTCTTCCTTTATCAGTTCTCCATCCAGGGAACCTGAAAAGCAGTTCCAACAGTAAGACGAACCATTCTTAACCTTATGAATGCTCTTTCTAGAGCTTATTTAACATCCTTATTCAATGGTCCTATGTTCTTTATAAAATTAAATTAAATCAGTTTTATTTATTTTTCTATAAATATCTCATGTTTTCATTTTGTTAATCAATGCTTAACATTTTTTAAAGTGATGCGTTCTTGTCTTTTAGGTTACTTTCTTTTCACCTCTTATTTTTACTTTTTGATATTTGCTACATCTTCCATGCACTTTGACTCCTTTTTTTTTATTTGTTTTATGTGCTGCATTTTATGAGGGCTGTAGGTGATATTGAAGATTGAAGGTGTCTGTAGTTAATGCTCATGTTAAATTTAGTGCATATCGTTCTCCAGAGATAAAAGAAATTGTTTGGCTGTTGAAGCTCTCAGATGAAAGCTAAAGCGACATACCTATTTCATGCATCACATCAACCTGGTTTGCATGCCACTGTTATCCTGCCTGAAGTTGTGCAGGATTATATTCAAACCATGCAAAGCAAACAGGACAGGTATGTTGCTGCCACTTTGAACTGTCTGTACCACATTGACTCTTCTGTCAGATATGCTTAAACTGAAAAATAAGCAGTGGATGTGGTCTTGGTCACCTCCCAGCCACACTCAATAGCTGTGGTAGCATTTACTGCTCTGTAAAATTGACCAGTCTCCACAGCCTACCCACTTTGTTATTAATATAATTGTGGAAATTACTCATTCCTTAGCTCTTGGATTGAGTTCAGATTTGTGTAATTTCTATTACATACTGAACCACCTTCTCCTCCTCCTCCTCAGCCCTCACTTCAGTTGCTGACAGCCTGGCTGGAATTACCCCTCTCAGAGAGCTCTTTCCAGCAAAGACAGCCCTAACTGAATACATTCTTTGACCCTTCACTAACATATGGCTTTATTTTGAGCTGTTCTGCATGTTGTCACACATAGAGGTAGATATTTGATTCTGAATTGTCGAATTACCAAGAGCAGTTTTTAAAAGGAGAATGAAGTTTTCTTTGGATTTAGATTCCCTAAGACCTTCTTTTTTGGATGGTTTTTTTCCACATTTGGAGGATATCTTGTCTATTTCTGTGTAGCTATTTTTAGTACAGCTGGGGAATCTGTGGGTCATTGTGTCATATTCTCTCAGCTTAATCTGCTGTTAGTTATGCTAATGAGGCTTGTGGCACTGGGCTTTTGCTTCACTTTGCCATATTGTCACTTCTGCAACAGAAGCCAAAGGTGACTTTATCCACTTCAACTGTGATGCTTTTTAAGCACGTTTTGCTTTTCCTGTGATGCAGAGTTCCCAGAACTCTGCAAGTCAGACTGCCTCAGTCTCCTCATAAGAGCATGGATTTACAGCCTCCAATTTATTCTCCACACTGTCTGGTGAAGTCCTATGAAGCTTGTCTAAACTTGCTAGAAGAGTAGAATTTTTGTTTGTTTATTTATTTGTTTTATTTGTAGAATCATAGAATGCTTTGTATTGGAATGGACATTAAAGATCATCTAGTTCCAACTGCTCTGCCATGGATAGAGACATCTTCCACTAGATCAGGTTGCTCAAAGCCCAATACAACTTGGCTTCAAACACTTCCAGGGATTTTAGAAGACTTACACGGAGATTTTGGAAGTCTGGAGAAAATAAAACGAGAACACTGATATGTAAATACTTATATATATACACAAGTATTCTCTATTCTTGTGAGATAATTGTATTTCATATTATGTCAGAATCTTATCTCTGAAAGACACTGGTGATTTGTAATCATGGGTATAATCATGGGTATATTCTGTCTGTTTCTGTATCTTCTTGTTTCCCTCTAGAATATTGCGCTAAAGAGGGAGAAGAGCAAGACTGGAAACTCTGCTTCTTGTGTCTACTCTATATGCCTTTGCTGACCCTGTGAATATAAACTAACTAGAGCCTTACTAATTTTTTCAGCTTTTGCTTGGGTTGCACTTACACCACAAAATATAGCTCACCTCTGCTACGTTTAGGTAAAGTCTATTCTCCTTTGTTTTTCTGAAGTGATGCAGTGAGAGATGCCAATTTCCTACAAGCTAAATATAATCAAAACATAGGGGTTTGCAGTCTAGCTTTTGCTCCAACTTTTGCATCCTCTGAACTAAAGGATAAGCTGAAGCCTCTAAACCACACCTCTAAATCCTCTGCTAGAGCTCCACACATCATACTCTGGTTTTTGACAAGGAACTGTTCAAGGTTTTAATCTTGATTGGGCTTTTGAACACAGAAGCCTTCAGTGTCCCCAGGCAGAGTCATGTTCTTTTCCTGCTTTCTCTCTGTGTCTCTGCAGTTTTTCTGAGCCTTGCATTTTGCGTGGTGGTTGTCATTGGAAGCAGGAACAAAGGTGCTATTTGTCTTCTCCTACTCAAAGCAGGAGGAGAGCAGATGCTCGTAGGAATGGTGCTAATAATCTGCAGTAGGAATGGCAGTCTGGTAGGAAAGATCCCTGGCTGACCATGTTTTCCACCGCTTTAGGGCACAACTATAGTGTGCAGTGAGGAGAGCTGTGCCAACTCCAAATGAGCCAAATCTGGAGCTGCAAACTGTTTAGTTGTGTTGCACAGGAGGATGAAGTTGCCAGGCCTGAATACTTGTGAAACATGCTGCATCCTAAGGATTTGTCATATAATCAGAGCAAATGGGATGTGTGTGGGGAATCCCAAGAAAGTGCTCTGGAAAATTCATCAAAAGTTATGTGTGTGTGCATAGCACAGATTGACAAACAGACAGACAGATACTGCCATCCAACTTGTGTTCATAGTACTCTCGAGCCGTTTCCTGCCTGGAACATTGTAAATGTGGTAGCCTTGTAATGATTGCAATTTAGTTTGAGGCTAAAAAAATTAACTGGAAAGCTATCATCACATGTCTAGCAATAAATCTCCAATGCAATATACTTGTTAATTTCTGCTGTTGCCTTTAAGTTAAAAGTAAATAAAAAGCAACTCCCTTTAAGCTCAACTTCCCCTCAAATTTGGCACCACTTGCAAGTGCAGAAACAGAACTGAATTTGTTTATGGCAGTCATGATAATTATGGAACACAAGATTAACCTGGCCAGGAAAGATAAATATCTTGGTATTCACTGCTGTGATAAAATGATTTTGGAATGCAGCCTGACAGAGTGGCAGATGAAATTTGATTTTTCTAGCTATACATAGCTCACAACGGACCTCTGTAATATTTGTTGAGTCTAAATGTCCTGAGAACCTGATGTTGTCTTTGTAGCAAGGATAGTTATTCTTTTGCAATATTTTGTGGGGAAAACCAATATTTTAATGCCAAAAATAGGTAAAATTCTTTGAAAGATGGTAGATAAGAATAAAATACTGAATTGAACTGTTAAACATATTTTTTTTGTTTCAAGTGTGAATTAGAGTTTTCACAAAGACCATGTATTCCAGATCTGCCTTTTTAAATAATTGAGTTGTGTTGGTATTGTATAACATTCTTGGTCTTAGGGAAGAAAAAAAAAAAAAAAAAAAAAAAGTATAGTTCTTCTAGGAGAGAAGATCAGATTTGTCTGAGCTGTGGTTGACTGCCAAAAAAAATAGGCTAAATATATATAATTTGTGAAGAAAAATACTGTTATCTTCTCCTCATATTGTGGGTGCAAGTAAGATGATACAATGGTAGAGAAGTCAGAACAGTTACTCAGTATTTTCTGGTATGGGATTTCTGTGTCACCAGAGTACTATTGAAAAATACCTGCTTGCTCTTAGTTCCCAGCGATGTCCTCTATCTATGGAGAGAAGGTTCACAGTTACACTTTCTCATTTTTGTAAGCAAATAAAAGCCCTTCAACAGGTCCCTCTTGAAGGGAAATCTTCAGTAATTTTAATAAGTTCTACAATCTTTGCCTCAAGTCTTCAGTGTCCCACCAAAAGCACTTACAGTGAGTCCCTGGTGCTGAATTTGTGTTCTGTAATATTCTTTTTTTCCTTCTGAGGTGAAGCACACTGATCTGAACTGCACATGCAAGAAGGGGCTCACAGCTGGCAGTGCTGTGTTAATTTCCTGTGCTCTATCAGCCTCTTTCTGTGAGTCAGAGAGTTTTAAGACCAGGGAAGACCATTAGGTCATTCCATCTGACCACCTGTAAAAACCAGGTAATTGCATTTTGCACAGGTACTCCTTGGTTGGTCCTGGTAGCTTGTGTTTGGCTGAAGTGTAGCTCTCAGAAAGACACCCAGGAAGGCAGCAGCAACTACTGTGTGTGTCACTGCTCTTGGCAGTGTGGTTGTACTGGTTAATCACCCTTTCTAAACAAATACGCCTTCCATAGCTGAAAATTTGCCTTGGCCTTTCAGCTCACTCAGCTGGCACACTCTGCTCCCTGTCACTACAAAACTTCTCATTCTTAATTTTTAGGCTGACTTTGCTTGGCTTCATCCATTCATTGACTTTGTCAATCGGTGTGTTGTTTGATGACTGTGATTTCTGCATGTTCTTGGCCAACGTTTTTCCATGATCTTTCCAGGAGTATGTTTCTCAAATGTCTGCACTTTATAAATGTGTGTTTCCCTGGTTCCCATCCCTTTACAGTGGATTGATCTCCTCCTCTAGCATTCACTGTGTGTTAGCTGCACAGTGAGCAGTGCCTTACACCTCCTCTTCAGCTGTGCATACAAACACTTCTAATCATAATAAAATTACAGACCTCATATTTGAGACATACTTTTGTAACTGGTACTTGAAAACAATTTTTCATCAAGAAACTGTGACCTGTAACCAACTGATTGAAGTGATTAGAAACAACTCCATTTCATGGTTGTTTTTTTCCTTTGAGGAGAGAATGAAAGGGTTTATGATGACAGAAAATCTGAATTACCATATTTCTTAATGAATGTTACAATTCCTTAAGGACTAAAAGATGTTGTTTTCAGAAAGTTGCACTTGAGGCATGGATTTTGGATTAATAGCCCAATAGAATTCCTGGCCTCTTCCAGTGCCTATCTTCACATTAGCCCAAGGATCCCTCCACCTTTTGAGGTGTATCCAAGTCATTATGCTTTTCATACTACATTCATGCACACACAGACAAATCTGAGAAGTCTCTTATATTTTTCATAATTCCATGTATTACACAATGTTTTTTTTTTTTATTTCTTACTGCTACAACTCATTGTAGAAGAATGGCTTTTCAAAATAGTTTCCTTTAGCTTCAGAAGATAATTTGAAGCTCTGTGTGTACTCACTCACTACTGATACCCACTGCATCCTGTTGATCTTTCTTTAAATTCATCGTTTCTCCCACATCCCAATGGTAAGTGAAAGATGAGAGGCGTGTGGGTGGTCTGTCTTGGAGATAGACTTGGTTCATGAATCTTTAAGCTTATTTTAGCATCCCACCTTCCATGTTTCAAGTGTTAATAGAATTTTATTAGTAATTAAAAATATTATCAATTAAAAGTCCCCCTTCATATTACAATAATAAACAGCTTTGTTGTCTAGTACTTACTCTAATGATTGAGCATTTAATTTAAAAAAAGACTGGCAAAGAATTTCACTGATATCTGAGAGCTTAAGGACCAATAGTGTTAACAGCACTATTGTTTGCTTTCCTTCTCCTAGGATTTGTGTTTTGATGCTGGATGCTGTCTTAACCAGACTTTGGAGACCAAAGTTTGCTTGCTGCTGCTCAGAGCTCATGTTGATACTTGAATCAGTAAAACTCCTGAGTATATGAAAACTCAGTGTGTGCTCTGAGCTTTGAGTAGAGTGCATACCCACATTTTTTTTTAGAAGAAATCCTTGTGCTGAGGCAGTTAGGCTCACAGAGTTTGTAAAACCTACACAACAAAGGTGTTATTCTTATCTATAAGCTATACAGCATCCAATTCAGCAATCATTTTTTATTCATGCACTCAATTATCCAAATAATTTTCATGCCTTTTATCTTTAGAGTGACATAATTCAGCATGATTGTTTGATACAATGGTCAAAATGTGCTCAAAAATTATTTAAGCATTCAAGATGCTTGAAAGCATTAACAGGGCCCTTTGTGCATCTTACAGTATGTATGTGGAACTCCTTCTGTTTTAAAAATATTTTTCCAAATTATGTTCTTGGTAATGACGGTGTCACCTCAGCAAGTTTTCAGCTGTGAAACTGTGCAGAGGTGGGCCACATTCACACACAAACAGCTGACCAAGTTCCTAGAAGAGATTTAAATCTCAGTTCAGGTATTTTGTGATATTAAAGATGACGGGTTATTCGCTTTTAGCAAGATTAATCAAGTGGGGGTTTTTTTTGAATTCTTTTATTTTTGGAGAAAAGATAGGAGTGTTGTTATGAAGCAGTCTTTATTAAAAGGTCAGAAAATTCTCTGGACATAAACCACTGCTGAAAACAAATACTGTTAGAAAAAAACTACTAATATGCCATCAAGCCTTGGACTTCCCCATAGGCCCCTGTTGAGCTTCAGCGTGATTATTACCAATAACCTCAGCCTCTTCTTGTGTTGTCTTTTGCAGGCAGATATGAATTTCCTTTTTCAGTACCCTGAGTGCAGATTTGTTTACTCTGACCAGGCTCCAGATGCACTAAAACCTGGGCATGCTAACACAATGATAAATAGATCTTACTAGGCTTAGTACCCTTGCTTTAACACTTTTTTTTTTTTTCTTTTAACAGGCTTTGTACTTCAGTGGCTCAGCTACTCACCAGGGCCATGCAAGTTGCATTTGGCTGAGGGCATTGGCAAAACAAGTTTGTGTGTGCCTGGAGAGCAGGCAGCAGGGGGTTGTGTTTTCCTTGGAAGGCCTTGCTGATATACCTCAAGAAAGTGAATTTCCTTGAGCTCTGCCTGTCAGCACTAAGGAAAAAGTAATTCAAAGCCAGGCTCACTGACCGCAAAGGCCAGGGGAGTTCATTCCTGAAAATTAGTTCTTGTTGGAGAGGAGAATTGGAAATTCCTCCTAATGATAGGTGAATTAAAAAGGGAAAAATGGGACAAAGAAGTCAGAAGATGGAGATGTGTGGGCAGGTGGAGAAAAGCTAAAAGTACAGCAAAGAAAAAGGTGACAGTGATATAGAGATGGACAAGGGTTATTTTTGGAGTCATGGAAAATCTGCATCTGGGAATATTGAGACCATGCAGAAGCCTACACCTTGGTAAAGTCTGTGAATTTCAAGCTTGAAAGGCAGAGAGAAAAGTGTCGTATTTCAGATTACCTCAAAATCCCAGCCGAGTAAAACTATTTAGTGACTATTTCAGGTAATAGGAGTGTCTCAAAAGACTCCCACCTACAAAATGCCACCAAATGGAGAGTTTCTCTTTAATAACTCATCTTCCTTTAACTGCAGCTGCTCCAGGGGCCAGATATAGAATGACTACATTATAAATATCAGGTTTCTGGGGTAGACCAAAATGTCAGTTTGCCTAGTGCAAACACTTGACATATGTTGAGCAGAATAGGGAGTAATGAGGTTGGAGACTGTTTCTTTGCTCCTGGTCATCTCTCTTTAGAATATTTTTCTAGGTACACGCCTGACAGGGACTACATGGCTGGTACCATTTCATCTCTGTTCAGAAAACATCCACCAGCTTAATGTGCAGGGAGCTGAACTGCTGATGCTCTGTATGAGCTTGCTCATGGCTGGACTGTCAGAATGATTCTGCTGTGGCTTTAATGAACTAGCTGTGAGACCAATTACACCCTGTAAAAGATGTAATGGTTAATTAAACTACTGCAGTTGGTCTAACCTGAAGGCTACTGAAATATTAGGTGTGTATCTGGAAGTGAAGTGAGACTGAAACACACAAGAGTTCTTTCTCTTCCTAGATACTTTGCTTTAATATGTCCAGATGAGATAAAAAACTGAATGAATTCAAGAACATTTCATTTTTAAGAGACAGGGAGTTTACTTAATGATTCCAAACCTGCCCCTTTCATTCCTGTTTCTAATGCACCATCACTTTCACCTTTCTCACATCAAAGAAGAGATGAAAATGGCCCCCTACAGAGATCGTGAACACTGCTCTAATAGTGCTAGCAGTGAGAGGTTGATTTTTAGTTTAATACTCGGTCTGTAAGCAGCAACTGCCTGATTTCTGCCCTTTCCCACCATCTTCCCTCTCTGGGGTGCAGGTGTCTGTGGCAGTGCTGCAGCCCCGCATTTGCCTGACACGTTTGGCTACTGCACCCACTGTGGTGGCTGAATGCCAAGGGGACAGAGTGGGGGGCTGCACCACCTCTTTTTAGCTGATGGGTATTTTGGTGTCTGAGCTGTGCTGTGCCTGTGAGGGAGTATGGGTTCTCTCATGGGAGTATTGAGGTTCTCTCAGGTCATGAGTTCCTCTCAGCCTGGTGCCCTGGTGTCACAGGAGCTCATCAGATCTTTAAAAAAGAGGCTGAGCTCCAGAGGCATCCTCCTCCCGTGGAGCTCAGAGCACCCCTGCCCTGAAGGGAGAGCACTACCACAGCAGCACAGCAAAGGCAGAGGTGTGCTAACACCAGAGGGGCAGACAGATCCCACCTGGCTCCAGGTACTTCCATCTGGACAGTGGTCAGGAGCAAGAGGTGCCACAGGACCTCCCCTGGGAGCAGCAGCAGGAGTACGGTCACTGCTGGACAGAAACCTGCCTGGGACAGGGTGAGTCAGGCCAAATGGGCCAGAGAAGTTCCTGCTTAGCTTCTCAACTCCGGTAAAACCATCCACTGTGTTATTTTGTGTCTCTCAAAAAATCAGGTCTGCATAAAAGGGGAAAAATGAGAGACAAAGGGAGAGGAGAGCAGGAGATGCGGCTGTGGGAATGGCAGCCGGGGAAAAATAGGTCTGTGTGTTCACATGCACTGTGCCTGTGTGGGGAAAATAAAATGTTTCAGTCTCTAGTTACAGACGAAGCACTTCAAGGTCATACCATTTAATGCCTATGTTTTCAAAGAACCACTTTGAAGCTCATGAGCAGAGAGGTAAGTATTTAACTGCATGTTGGAAGTTATTCCAGGCACGAAGAGTACCCCCTAAAACCAAACAAACAATAGCCCCACCACAGAAAAAAAATCAAACACTAAATCGAGTAACAGCTGGTTTGTTTCCAAGCACAATCTTTCAATAGCTGCTTGAGACAAGAAGGAAAAAAAATCCTCAAAGCAACCACTTACAGCTATTGCACGTAACATCTACGCTCTACCGACTAGGGCTGGTAGTTCTTGCTTGTCATTAGTATAAATGCCCCTCCCCTGAAACAGGGAATGAGTGGTAATGATTTTGATACAAGCTAGCATTAATTTTATTTAGCATATCAATGAATGCTGCTTTCAAGAAACCACCATGGAAACAGGTTTTTTTATTTATTTATTTATTTTAATGAGAAACAATTTAATTTTCTTTTTGCATGTTGTATATTTGAGGAAATTGAAATGTTCTGTCAAAAATGAATAAATGGATAAAATCTGGTAAGAATTGTTGTTTAATAGATTATTATGTGTTTTTATAGCATTATCATTTCTTTATTACTTGGCTTTATTTGTATTTTTTTTCTCTTCAGCAGTAGCGTTAATTTTCAATCCCTTCTGCTCTGCGTGGGCTGTTGTCCAGTGACCTAAAAACTGACATGTGTTACAGATTTTGAACAATTACTGTTTATGCTTAGGGGGGTACATGGGGTTATTATTTGAGGACCTGACGTAATGTCAAGCTTTTATTTTATATATGTGTGTGTATTTATATATGTCACACACACACTCTACATATATAAGTGTGTGTGCAGCTTGTCTTCAGTAAATAATTAGGCATGAAGTTTTAGGAAAACTGTAGTCTGGTGAGTGAGAGCAGGATCAAAAGTGAACTGGCATTTTAGAAACTTGATTTTCTCTTTATCTGTCCTGCCTTTGTGAGAAGAGGTTGTGCTCTGCTGGCAGCAAGGTTGGGGTATCCATTTCCCATGAATATTTGTAGTTGCTTGCATAGAAGAGAACTTGTGGCTTGTGTAGGATTTTACTTGGCTGATGCAAGGTCCAGTGACAAAGTCAGTATTTTAAGATGCCTGTGATGCTAAGGAATTTTAGCAGTTTTGGCACCAATAGACAGCTTGTGGCTGAAGAATATAAGCTCACTGGGAGCAGTTAGGGACTTGGCCTCTAACACATGAATCTACTTAATCCTCTTTATTATGTAAAAACTCCTCCCACACCACCTAACCCCCCAAATCAATCAGTCACTCAGTCACCATGTGGTTGAGGAAGCTGCATCTGACTTCCTGTCACTGCCACTCATTGAGGGTTTGCAGAGCACAGAGTCTGCCCAGACGGACTTTTTTTAAGTTACAGTTATGATAGGGCTAAAATGCACAGCAAATGAAGCTATACAGCTTCAATTTATTTGTGTAAGAACTGTTAATATAAGCAGAAAAAGAGTAAAATATTTATGAAATCATGAATTATGTAGATCCCACAGATATTACTAATTTACAGGCACTAGAATAATTTTTATAAAAGAATGAATAAACATTAAAAAGTTTCACTTTGTTGTTATATGAGATTACAGAAGGCCTCATGTGATGAGCTACTGTTTACTTGTGTTCCAATGGTATTCTCCCTCCTTTACCCTAAATTTTCCAAATATAAGTATTCTACATACCTAATACACGCATTCTATTATCTGTGATGATTTGATTATTCATAATTTGTTGCTTTTTTCCCAGCTGTTTCTGGATGCTTAAATATTAACCAAGAGGGGGGTTTTTCACTATTTTTATTTTGTTGCCACATGAGCATCTTTATAAATAATACATTTTTTGTTTCCATATGTCAAAGATGTTTAGAAATAAACCTCTTTTTTGCAGTAGTGGCTGGGAACACAAACATGCAGCCGCCACTTCATTAGATGTTCTTTTTTCAGAAACCCAACTGTTTGATTAGTTCTATTTAGAAGATGCTGGAGGCTCTGATGCTCTGTGAACACCTCTCTGCTCCTTAATGAACACTTCTAAATCCTCCAGCAACACAGAATCAAAGTCTCATTGTCTAAGCTGGGTAGCTCTGTCAAAGGGGCACTCATTTGCTGTGCTCAAGTTGACTTTAATTTGTCATCTGACACAGGTCCCCTCTTCACTAGACTCCATCTTTATAGCATAAGCTCATTGCTCTTGCCTGAATTTCCTTTTTGGAGCTGTTCACTTGAATCACAGACAGGAAGGACACGAGGATATTTAAGAGATCATTTGTCATGTAAGTTGTGTCAGCACATGAATGCTGTAGCACCAGTGACACCTCTGCTGTCCCACTGATAAGAGCAAAGGCAGGTATGCTCTGTGATAAGGGATGTGACCATCCAGCAGGAGCACCCACATTACACGTGTGGTTTCAGTTTCATCTTGGTGTAGACTTTGCTTCTTCTAGGTAAATAACCCAGATGTTATCTCCAGTAGCCCAGATGCAGACAGAAGGCAAAGCCTTGCATTGATGCACCCGACTCAGTACAGAGTAGTTAATGAATTTTCCTGCATAGAGGCAAGGCATGGATGGGCAATTAGGTGTGATGATTAAGTAATTCTGTAGCCTTGCTTACCCTTTTAAGCAGCGTGAAGAAAAAAGGTTGCATTAGAAAGCAGAATAGAAATTGGTCTGGTGCACACGAAAGCTAGCTTGTAAGGAGAGGGGAAAAAAATTGTGCCACTCAAACACTCTGCCTGTATTGAGAAAATGAGATCAACAGAGGATTCAGAGAGAGTGACTTAAAGAGGCAACATTTAAAACAGTTAATTCACAAGTCATCAGTAGAACGTATACAACTGACAGCTAATACATGCTTACAGAATTTAGTCAGAAAAACTCCTTTTTCTCTGCCTCTATCCAAAATACCTGACAATCGAGCAGGTCTGTGTTTTGAGTTTTACATTAGAGAAGGAATTGAAGTAGTTAATAAATTGGCTGATATTGTTTAGTTCTATAATGGATAAATCATGACAGCAAAAGAGTACATGTGAGTTAATGAATGCAGTATTTATATCAGCCCTGCAGCACAAAATGAAGAAAACATGCACATTAACAAACAGTTTAATACCCAGGAAGTGCAAAATAAACTGACTCCATAGAAACCCTAGGATGAGTTTAATTCCTTATCTGGCTAATTCCACAATGCTTTATGAGATTAACCTGTTACTATGTGTTTGGGTGATTAACCTGTTATACATAGTAATTAGCCTTTTAGTTACCGTGTCTGTAAATTATTTTTCACTACATGCTTGCTTCTAGGCTTGTGGACAAAAAAGCAAACTAGTCCTTCATGCATATCCACAGACTTGGCTCTCCTTGTAATTCTTCCTCTGTCCTCTGGTTCTGAAGCTGCTCTCAATTTTGGCTCAATTTCCAACCCAACCTTTTATGCTTTTGTCATTCTCTCCTATGACTCATGCAGCTCTTTGCTCATATGTGCAGATTATCTGAGATATTTTCTTCTTCAGCTTAATTATTTTTAATTGTGCTTTCAGGTTACATTGAGTGAAATTAGATATTAATTTTCAATCTACTATTGAACAATTTTAATAATATCCTGGGTATTAAAGGCATTAAAAATTAGCTAAAGGAGACTCTTTTGATGAGACTTGACTTTTTTATTGAAAAGGGAAATATTTCGTGTTTCTAATGTTTGCTTTCCCCTGGATTTTTCTTTAGTGAGAGACAGTGTGGTATGGTTTCGCTTTTCATGTAACAGCTGTGTCCAGGATACTTAGCAAGATATTATGTACCATCCGCAGCATTTTTTTTTCTTATGTGCTGAAGTTCTGTTGTAAAGCTGGCATTTCCATTAGAGTAGATCAGCGTGTTTTAGTCATCAGATGCCTATTACAATTATTTTATCACTTTTTTTTTCCCCAGCAGAGTAATCGCTTTCTCATTGATCTGGACATACAGCTGATAGATGGATACAGGGATGGGCTGTGAGCAGCAGGCTCCAACTGCATTAGATTGATGTGTCAGGCAGCTTCCAGCTGGGTGTGATAGGAAGATTACAGGGCTCCAACTGTATCTCTGTACAACTCAAAGTAAACCATGTAAAATCTGTCTGAAAGATTCAGCACTGAATCCTCCAGAACTTCTCATGACAGTGGATGCGGGAAGTACTGAAAGGGAACTTTAATTTTCAAAGACACTGAAGTTTAGCACATCACCAGCTTACGTACTGTGATTCTATCTGTAGGTACGAATCTTTGGGACAAAAATAATGTATCAAATTACCCAGAAAGACTTTCCTGCTTTGTTTCCAAATGCAGAAGTTATTTTCCTTAATAATAGTGACAACAGGGGTTATTGATAACAACAAAATTGCCCAGGGAAGCATGAAGTACCACAGTGTTCCCATCTTACTCTTGACTCTCCTTTGTTTGCCACCTGCAGCCTGTGTCCAGAAGTAATCCCAAACACAGGTTTATCTTTCAAAAAGCCAGATGGTTACAAGAAAGTGGTGAAAAGTCTTCTGGCCTCTTTTATATCCTTTATAAAATACTATTTTCATTGACTATGTTTAGTATAAACTCTATCTGCTTGACACATGTAAAAATTACACTGTAAGAGACACCACCGGTATACAAATTCTGTACTTCCAGTCAAGTTTCAGGAAATATTTATGCAGCATAATTCAATGTTTGTAGGGACAAAATTTTGTAATTGGATACTAGTCATTGAAGATTGGTCAAAGAAAAACCAATACAAATATTGACTAGTTTGTAAGAGTTAGAATGTCTTAAAGATTTGGCGTTTTTTCTCCCAGACAAACTTGTATTCCATCTTGACTTTAGCACCTAGCTCCACTAATAACTTTGGCATAGTCTCATATAATTAATTTTATTTGAAATCAAATGGTCAAAGGTTCAGAATGAACCCACATGTCCACATAGTTGGTACAAAAATAGTAGCCTTAGCATAATATCATTTTTTTCCCTTTTTTTTTTTTTACAGATCTGTCCTTCTGCAGTCTTTACTTGAGACTGTACTGTTTACTGAGTCACTAACAAATACAGATTCCTGGTTTATTTGAGGCTCTGAGTAAGTCAAGGCAGTTTAATATATGCAACAGAAAACTTGAGTAGTTAATCTATTTGTAAATGTTTGGGGCTTTTATGATAAACAACATTTTTGTTAAATTAGTACTGCAGTAGTTTAATGTAAAGAATTTTGTAAAATCCAGTTACTAATTAGAAGATCTAGGAAAACAGATCTGAGTTTGGCAGGATCCCATGGGAAGCTGCCATGGAGGGCAGAGGGGCTCAGAGCACAAGGACAGCCCTTCCCAACCTATAGGAAATCAAGCAGTTGTGGCAGGAGGTCAGCACAAGCTGACACATATAAAAACAAGTGTACCAACGAGGGTAGAAGCTGTGGGCTACTATGTCCAAGCTTGCCCATGTCCAAGCTTGCATGGTTGGAGAAGGGGTGTAGGAAAGCCACAACTTCCAGCTGAAGCTGAAACTAGGAAGGATATGAGGACCAAAGTACAAGTTTCTGTACACAGCCTTCACCAAAAAGAAGACTAAGGGAAAAGTGAGCCCACCCCACAAAGGAGCAGGGGATATACTGGCAGGTTGATTACCTCTGCTTTTTCTGTGTCTGCCTGTATTTTTCCTGTTACATTCTGCCCTTAGCTCCGCCTCTGAGCCAAGTGGCAGAACTTGAGGGAGTGAAGAGCTACCTACAGTGGAGAAAGATCAAGACTGATGGCTTTTAGGCCAACTGGACAACCCTGGATCCAATGGACCACGCAGGCTGCACCAGAGAGGGTGCCAGTGAGGCTACTCACTGTCAACTTCAAGGAGACTCACAATGACAGGAAAGAGGCAAACATTGGTCCCAGCCTCAAGAAGGGCAAGGAAGAGGATCTAGGGAAGGTTAGGCAGCAGATCCTGCTAGAAACCATTTCCAAACACAAAGATTAAGCAGGTGATTTGTAACAGCCAGATGGACTTACCACAGGCAAGATGAGCCTGACCTTCTGGGTTGCCTTCTCGCGTGGGTTGGCTGGCTGTGTGTGAAAGGGGAGAGCAGGTGACGTTGCCTACCTGACTTCAGCAAGGCCTCTGACCTTGTCTTCCATAGTTTCCATCCAGAAAGATTGGTGAAATACGAGCTGGATTAAAAGATGGGTGAGAAATTGCTGAGAGGGATCAGGGACATTTGCTGCTGTGCCTGATGGGGACGTGTAGAACAGGCTGAGCCAAGCTCATCTACAGAGCTACGTGGCAAAAGGAGGAGGGGCACCAGACATGAGCTACAATGCAGGAGATCTGGATCTGGGATAAGAAAAATGCATTTCACTGTGAAGGTACCCAAACAAGAGCAGAGGCCCAGAGTGGTTGTGGGATCCTGTCCCTTGGCCCTGTGCTACTTATTGTAGCTGATGTTGCTTTAAAGAGATCCCTTCCAACCTGAGTCACTGTCCTTCTCATCCATTCCAAGGAGGCTTTACTTCCCTGAGCACTGAGGCTTTACTTCCCTACAAATTTGCAGTGGTGCAAAGGAATGCAAAGGAGTGTCATATCATTTTAAGAATTATTTTTAAAGAATGGGCAAAGACACTGTCTGTGCTGTGAGACAGCAGAGCAGCCTCGAGTCCTAGAAGGAGCCATGTGAGTAGGTGTTACTTGACCTGCATTTAAATCTGCCTGAGAGGACAGCATCATTCCCCCTGTGTAAACACATGCAGTTTCTCACTAGGTAGTTAGGGCTGGGTTTGTTAAGGTGAAGGAAAAACTGGGAAGGTGAGGATGAAAGATGATGGCTGCAGCACCTTTACTCCCAATGGCACTCACAGCAGAGGTACTGAAATTCAGAACAAAGGCAGTTTACTGAATCTTCTTCTATACATTTTTAGTAAGAGAGATTCAAACTTTAGACTTCTGTGAAAACTGATCTAATTTAATGTGCTTTGAATAAATATCTGATGAGACTGTTATGCCAGATTATCGTTACTGCAAAGAAAGAAAAAAAAAAAAAAAAAAGACTTGCAAATGCAGTAAAAATGAACAAGCTTCCAATATGTGCACCTAATTTTCTTATTCCTGGAATGCTCACTTAAGCCTTCCCAGAATAAAACAACCATTATTTCTGAAGCTGTAGCTAAATTGAAAGAATATTTTGCCATGCAACTATTTTGAGAATTCAGTTTACTTAAATGAAAAAACCCAAACAACCCCAAACCTTGTAACTAAATAGCAGGTTTTGTGAAGTATCTAAAATTGATTTTCAGATGTGTGTCTAGGCCATAACAAAAAATTTGTATGTCTGAAACTATTAATGTATCTCAAAAGGACAATGGAGGCTTATTTTCTTTTGCATAAATGGGAAATATTCATTCAGTGATGAAGGGCTCGCAACCCAGTTTTGCTGCCTTCTGTGAGTAAACATTTCCAAAGCTTCACAGTCTTTAGAAGTGAATGCAAAAAAGTAAAAACTTTTGACACTTTTGCTCTGTTAGTTTTTCTCTCAGCCTTCAATCAAATATTTTATAAATTATCTGAGTAAGATGCTATAGTGTGTGTGGAGCAAGCAATAAAAAGGGTAACGTAAAGCAAAACATTGAAATTAAATTTAAAATGTCAGTTTAGGGCAAATGAATAAAATGAATAGGCTAACAATAAACATTTGAAAAATAAAATTTGCAGTAAAATTACAACAGCACCCACATTGAGATCTCTAAGAGAAAGCTGAATTTTTATTTGTTGCACTGTAATTTCTGGCTAATTCTTATGCTCAAGAGAATTAGTTGCAGTTGAACAACAGGAATGAAGTATTAAAGTTTCTTTGAGTTATCATGGGAGACTTAATTTGGCTCATGTTCCTGTCTAAGGCACTGCTCCTGCCTTTATTTATCCTTTTAGTTAGTTCCAGTAGGACTGAATAGTATATTGCCTTTTCCTGTTAATAATTGCTGCAGTGCTGGTGTCCCACATCCTGAGAACAGATCTCAGAAATACCCTTTCAAGGTTGAGTGGAACTTTTCATATACATAGCTATTTATTTGGAGAAGTGTTCAAACTTGAAGCCCAGGTACTTTCCAGGGAAATAATTCTCTGTCATAGCTTGTAACTATTTACGGTTTTTAATCATGCTGAGATAAATTGAGTGAAAGAAAATAATTTGCTTTCAATCATAAAATCCACCTGCTCTAGTAAGCACTAAATTAATGAGTTTATTAGGTTGAAGACATAGGTATCTATTTGTATTTATGCTCTGAAAAAGTTCTTATTATGAAGGAACACCTTCTGTCATTCAGAAATTCTGTATCATCTCTGGCAGAATTCCAGGCAAACTTATAGAGTGCTTTTCAGACAAATATGATAGTAAACTAAAGCTGTCATATTAATTCATTTTAGTGCTGAGCAAACTAGTTCAGGGTCGATAAGGATCTGTATTACATCTCTTCTGAACCTGGGCCAATTCCTTACTTTTAGAACTGAAATCAAATTCAGATCTTGAAGTCTTGAAGTATTTTTCATTTCTGGCGGACCTGAAATTCCAAGTGACCAAGTACTACATAAGACTTACAGTATTTTTACCCTTGAAAGTAGTAGTTACTTTACTTTGTAAAGTAAAGTTTTTGGTTGTATGGGGTTTTTTTGTTTGTTCTTGAGGAGTGGGGGTGTTGTGTGTTGAGATTTTTTGTTTGGTTAGTTAGTTAAAGATTTTTGAATGGGGGGGTGGGTTCTTCTGATTTGCTTTGGGGTTTTGTTTGGGTTTTTAAATAGTGTTGGATTTTGATTTTCTTTTTAGTTTGTGGTGGGTTTGTTTGGGTTTTTCTTTTGGTTTGGTTTTTTGGTTGCGTTTTGTTTGGGTTTTTTTTTTTGGGTTTTGTTTAGTTTGACTTTTTTTTTTTTCTGAAAGTTTTTTTTTTTTTTTCTTGGCAGTTAAAGCTAAAACTTGAGGTAGAATTTACCCAGCATTTTGGATAACTGCAAACATATGGCACTGCTCCTGCGGTTTATCTGAGATCAGATTGTTTTGTACTTGAAAGATTATCTTGTATGGATGGAAGAAATGTTTATCTTTTCTATTTGTAGTACACAAATGAGTTGTTTAAAACTACTTCTGTGCAGAACAGATTCTACAAACCAGTTATAAATCATTGGGAGAAATAATTGTAGCATATGTTTTTCTCTACATGTTGTACCTGAGAACCCCTCATAAACTCTGAAAACATTGGCCTTGAGAGACTGTTATAATTGCCTATGACAAGCATGCTTAAAATAGCAGATAATTTCCATACATTTCAAGCTGAAATAGGATTTGAGAGCTTAGTATTTGTGAGTGATTAAGTGGTAGTTATGCATAGTGTGCCTGCCATATGTGTTTGAGCATAGCAATGTTTGTAGCAATTAATTCAGTTCAGTCTTCACATGATGGACACGGTTCTCTTCATTTTGCCGTTTTGAATGAGTCTCTTGCTGGTTTTGGTGCCTTCCCCTGGCTAAGCATGTCTGGCTGCCGCAGCTGTTCCTCACAGGGCTTCTGCTTCCCCCGACCATCCCGGAGCTCCACTGGACTCACTCCAGTTTCTCCTTGTCTCTTGAACTGGATTGTGTGGCAAAGCTTTGGTAGCAGGGGAGCCGCAGGGTTGGCTTCTGTGAGAAGCTGCCAGAAGCCTCCTTGGTGTCTGCCAGAGCCAAGGCCAGCTGGCTCCAGGATGGACCTGCCTCTGATCAAAGCTGAGCCCATCAGACACAGTGGTGGTGCCTTGGGGATAATGTAGTTAAAAGGGAAAGGGAAGTTACTGCCCTGAAGCAATTGCAACCAGAGGAGAGAGGAGCGAGAATATGTGAGAACAACAGTCTGCAGACACCAAGGGCAGTGCAGAAGGAGAGGGAGAGGTGCTCCAGGTGCCAGAGCTGTCTATGTTGAAGACCATGGTGAGGCAGGTGTTGGATGTCTGTGGTGGCTTAGGTATGTAGTTGTGGCCTATGGAATACTGTACACCAGAGCAGGTGGATGCCCAAAGGAAGCTGTGACCCCTTGGGAATCCTGTGCTGGAGCAGACTTCTGGCAGGGCCTGTGGCCCCATGGAGAGAGGAGCCCATGCTGGAGCAGGTTGGCTGGCAGCTCTTGTGACCCCTCAGGGGACCTGTGCTGGAACAGTCTATTCCTGGGGGCTGCATCCTGGAGATCCTTGGTGAGGCTCCTGGGGAGCAGCTTGTGAAGAACTGCAGGCTGTGGGAAGGACTCACACAGGAAAATGCTGTGAAGAAAGGGTGAAAAGTGCTATTTGCAGAACATGGTACAGGGCTGAATGAAGGCTTATATCTGTAATGTCCCCTAATGACACAGCCTTTGCCCTAACAGAGCCGCTGCTGTCTGGTTCTGCAGTTACATGGCCCTGCCTGTTCTGATATCATGGCAGGGGAAGCAGATTGATTCATCAGTAGTTGATTTCCAAGCCTGTAAATCTAAGCCTGTGGAAACTACTTTATTAAAAACTAGTGGCATAGCATTCCCATCCTCTGGAGCACAGAGTTATTTTATGTTCAATCTTCTCAGCAGTCAAAGGACTTTGGTTTCTCTCCGTTTTTATAGATAATGACCATGAGACTCACTTTTGTCAGATTGAAATAATAACTTCATTTACCATTTGCTATTCAGTAATAATTGATTTGGGGAGGAGTGACTAAAACATGCAGATTATTTCAATGCAAGATATATGGATTTGTGTAAGTCCAATACTTCATGATCAGATGATGAAGGAAAAAGCACTCTGGCAGCTCTTGATTTTTAAAGTTCTGTTTCTATTTATAAATTCTGTTAGGAAGGCACAGCCTAAGCAGAAAGACAAATTCAAATCACACTTTTTATGTAATAGGGCTCATTTCTCTAAGGATCTGAAATGTCCCATTCATCAGTTCTGTTATCTCTTGGCTTGATGAGCACTTAGAGGAGAAACATGTAGCTATCTTAATCTACTTTGAGATATAGCACTTTTCAATACATAAATTGGAACCTGCACGAAGGCAACCACATAATTTCTTACATTGGCACAAAGCAGCACTGATGAAGTTAGACATTTTTCTACCTCTTGTTAAACTAATTAATTTTTGAAACCTCATTCGTTGTGATTTTTATTGGTTTTTTTCCCCCCTCCTATCTGAAGATAGGGAGTCTGAAAGAAAAAGAAAAAACCCACAAAACTATCCCAGAAGATTTTACCTGATGAATTGGATATTAGAATCAATTAGGTGTGCTTATCGGGTGTTGCAAATGGATGAGAGAGGGATATTAATGGTAAGATAGTTGTGGAAATGAACAAATCACAAGTGCAATCAATCTCACTTGTGTCTTCAGGGAGGAGCTTACTGCAGGGCTTAGCATGATCATGACAACCTGACAGCTCAAGGTTGTTTCACTTTGAGAAGTGAAGTCATGTGGTGGCAAGATTGCAGCCCACAAGGGTAACTGGGGTGGTTTGTGCCTCACAGAGCCGGGGTCAGCGGCTGCACAGGGCTGGGTGCTCTGGGGATTAAACACCAGGAACCTTCAGCCTTGTGTGGCAGCCCCCAGGGATGCTCGTCCTGAGATCCAGCCTGAGCCTATGTCTCTTTATGCCCCCCTCTTCCTCCCTCTTCCACCTTGCACCACTGGTTCAACATTCTTGACTTTGATCTTAAGGATAGACAGAGTATCAAGTGGAAATACTTGGGAAGATAAGTAGAAACATGCTTCCTGGTAATGAGAGGCAAAAAAAACCCCAAAAACCCTCATAACTTTTATCAAAGTACTTATTTGCACTGCTGCAGTCGGTTTATTCTGTGTGCTTATGCCTGTGTTGAGATGTATTTGTTTTCATCAAAGATGGTGAGACCAAACAGATGTAGGAGGAAGATTAAATAGCAACAAAAAGCAAGCAAACAAAAGCCTTGTCTTAAAGCACATTTTCACATAAGAAGCAACAACTTTGTTGGGAGGAACAATAAAGCCTCCAGTTCTGCACTGCTACTTGAAAATGTTCATCTGAGGTTTTTGTTTATAAGTGGCATGGGGTTTAAGCACTTGTTAAGACTGATGTAAGTAAGATTTTCTGATAAAGTGAAGCCAGGGGGAACTGACATCTCTTCCCAGGTCCTCAAGAGATGTGACTTAGGGATAAGAGGGTCAGTCCTCTACCCTAGAAGTAGATAGAAGTCCTGCTATCCATTCTCCCTAGGGTTTTTTTGCTGACCCATGGCTCTCCCTGGCACCCAGGGCAAATGTGGTTGGTGTCAGTCAGGAGTGAAGGCAATGTGGCCCCTAGCATGGTGATTTTCAGATGTTTGAGGTGTTGGCATAAAATGCTGTATTGTGCAGATGTACAGAACAAGCAGCTTGTTGTGAAGTAACTTTGGACAGCCAAGGAAATCGCTGCTGAAAGAGTTTTGCCTCTGACTGATCTGACAAGAGTTGTTTGGGTCCTGGTCTTGTTTGTGTTTGCTGACTCAATTCACAGAATCACACAGAATATTTGGATTTGGAAGCGATCCCACAAGAGTCATCCAGTCTAACTTTGAAGTGAATGGTCCATGTGGGAACCAAACCCATGACCTTGGAGTTACTAGCTCCATATAATAAATAAAAAATTGTGAACTTCCTCAAGTTCAGGTCCCTTGTGGGTCAGGCAGAGAGTGCAGCCTGCTGCTTCTTATAACAGTTTTATAGATGGTACATGGTAGGTGTAGGCATGACACTGACTTTGCATGAATACATGCTTGGGTTTTATAAAAAATCATCTCTGTGGTTTATAAATTTATTTTAAGAAACAATAGGAACTTCCCCTTGCATTTTATAAAAAAATTAGATGAAACCTGGTTTCCTGTCTTGAAATTCAGAAAAATTTAAGTCATATACAATAGTAACATGAGCATAACTTTGTCTCTCACATGTCAAGAGCACAAAGGCAACAGTTTGCAAAGCATTAGCCACATCTGAAAGCAGTTAATTAAATTAAATGGAACAATGAACCACTTCTTGTAGCTGTACTCCCTGGTTTGTGACAAATTGGTTGTCAGTTCTGTTAATAAGGTCAGCCTATTTTGAGATATTTGATTCTAGAATTAGTGAGGTCCAAAGTTCTTGAATTAGGAGTTGCCATCTTCTGCTCAGAGGCTGTAAAAGCCCCATTGAGGCACCTTTAATATGAAGGGCTGTAAGATTTTTAGTACAACACTTCAGCTTTTGACAGCATGCCATAATGGGTACCCATGAAGTGAGCAAAATGCAGCAATAATAAAAACCTGGGTTTCTGGCAAGAATCAGAGGATTGAACTGGTTGCTGTTGTAGGAGAAAGTTGATGTATTTTGAGGCAATTGATTTTATGAACCTGTTCTTATCTGAAGCTCATGGTACTGAAAGTATGTGACCAGGGTAAAAGAAAAGGGATGAAGAAAGTTCTCTGTCTATAAGAAGCTGTAAAATAGTGTAAACTAATAACACATTGTTTAATATATTATTTTATATGTTTTTAAATGTTTACCTTAACATTTAAAATAGGTTTTTTTTTTTAAGATGAACTCAGAATCTAAAGGAACTTGGTCGGGTTATAGAAGTATTACTTCTGTCTCCTCCAGAGAGGAAACAAAGCCGGAAAACATATTTGACACTAATTTGCTAGTGGCTAAGAAGGAAGAATTTTGTTTCTATATAATCTTCTGAATTTCCTTTTGCTTCTTTCACATGACCCAAATGAAATTTGAAGGTTGCATATCCCTGAGCTTTAGGAAAAGGAACTACTAATTTTAGTAGTAGTAAACCTTTTTGAGAAGTACATTTTTTACCGTCTGAGAAAAGGCAGACATTAATATATCTTCTATGCCTATTGGCTGATTCTAATAAATAAACTACTGATCTATTTTCAGCCTCTTCCTAAAAGTTAAGCCTTGAATAATTAAATTAGCCCATTCCAAATCTCTGGTAGAAGGCTCTTTATTTGCATTTTATGGCCAAAAGCACCCTATAAAACCACACCAAACCCAAGGTTTGGTTCACAGTTTTACCCATAAGTGATGTTGAGACAGCCATCTCCGTTCTGTGATGGAAGAGATGTGTACATTCCTGTAATTATGACTGCCTGGAGCTTTGCAGTCTTTGCAGTTTGCATACAGGAATTTTATGAGTGGGGAATAATGGAAGAAAGGGTAGTTGAATAGATATATGCAAGTCTATTCTGTGTACATGTATGTGATCTGTACACATCTAAGCATAGGTAAATTTCATTTAATTTAACTTACATTAAAAAATATGTTCTAAATAAGTACCTGTAAATAAATGTGTCTTTTCTGTCCATTCCAGCAATTCTTTGACCTGAATCAGTTGACTAACACAGCATTAAGTCTCATTTTAGTGCTCTTCAGTTTTCGTTTTCTTTTTTAAAGATCGACATCATAATCCTTGGCTTTCATCTTTTATATGTTATGAATAAAAAGTGGGAAATAATGTGAAGATTGCTTTCACATCCATAGGCTCTGCTTTGGAAGCTAAACTGGACTATTTTGCTTTAAAACACTGAGTCTGAAGCTGCTATACCAGGGGAAGCTTGACAAAGCAGGGACGATGGAGCTGACATTTGAAGAACTGGGCCGTTGTGTCACAAGTTAGGCCAATAGATGTCAATCTAAATCCTGTAGAGAAAAGCAAACTTAATGAGTCAGAAATGTACTGGTGGTGTATATTTGCCCTCCAGACCTGAAACATTTGTTGGTCTCAGGGAAAGAATAACTAAAGGAAACTCGACTTGGAATTTAATTTTAACTATTTTCAAAGGTTGTGATGTTTTAAGAGAAGATACTGGTTATCAGTCATAAAAAAAGAATGTGTTGCAAGTACTGTTGTGCCTTATGCAGTTCACTTCCCTCCTGTCACCCCTCCAGAATGCCCAAAGAGTGCATGAAAAGAACGAAATTACAGGCAACTGCTTTGTACAGTCTGGCCCAATAAATTACTCCCGTTGCATTAGCTAGAGATACCTTTTGAGAAGACACATTCGTGCAGTTTCTTTAATGATGATTTCTGTGTCATATATAAAAAGTCCTCTGTAGCCGCCTGCCTCTGGGGCAGGGAGCTGGCAGTGGGAGCAGTGAGGAAAGGGGCCAGGACTGGCAGCCTGGAAGCCCAAATGTTCAGAATGGTTCCTTTCCCTGGCCATTATTGACTTCTGTGTCCTGCCTCAGGTTGGCCACTGGAAGCCGTGGCCACGCATCCTCAACAAATGTATATGAATTTGCCTGAAAACTGCCTACCCTCCACAGACAAGTTTAACATATGGAAAAAATAGTGCAAAAATAAAATAAGAACAGTGCAAATGTTCATTGTTGCATTCACTGTAGAAGCTAGAAAAATGGTTGGATACAAAGGTTGCTATTTTAGGAAAAGGGTGGTTTTGGGGTTTTGTTTGGTGTTTTGTTTTTTTGGGGGCAGTTGGTTGTTTGTTTTTGTTTGTTTTGTGGTTTGTTTGTTTTTGTGGGTGGTAGTCTTTGTTTGTTTGCTTGTTTGATTTTTTATAGAAAGGCTTGGGTTGGAAGGGACCTTAAAGATCACGTAGTTCCAACCCCAACATCCCTGCCCTTGGTAGGGATGCCTCTCCCTGGATCAAGTTGCTTGGGGCTCCATCCAACATGGCCTTGGACACTTCCAGGGGTGGGGCATTTACAGCTTCTCTGAACAACCTCCACTGCCTCACCAGCCTCTGAGTAAAGAATTTATTTCTAATGTCAAGTCTAAACCCACCACTCTCTTTCACTTTTAAATCATTGCCCCATGTCCTGTCACTCTGTGCTCATATAAAGTCCCTCTTCCTCCTTTTCATAAGCCCCCTGTAGGTGCTGGAAGGTCCCAATGTGGTCTCCCTGGAGCCTCCTCTTCAGCCCTGACTCTTTCCTTATGGGATGAAATATATGTATTAGGATTCTGAGGGGGTGGGTGTTTTTGGTTTGTTTTTATAAGGAAAACTCTGACTGTGGGTAGTTTTCCTGACCTGACTGCCTTCTGCTTTGCTAAGTCTGAGGGTTCCACAAAGCAGGAAGGATGTACTTGAGGATTACCACTGCTACATAATTCTAAGGCAGCCCCTCAGAAATATCCAGAGAGGGGGAGATATACAAAGATGTGCAGTTCACTCAGGCTTTGTCAGCCAAATATTCCAGGCTGGTTTCAGTGATGGGCTTTTATTAATATTATGTATTGGACTGGAGAAGGTGACAGTGTTCAGACAGTTCCATTAGGGATCTAAGTTAATTTTACTTCTGTAAAAAGAAACAGTTATGCAAAATAAATGGCAGCAATGGTGCGGATACCAAAATGTCAGGTTGTTTTCCGAAAGTCATCATGGCAAAACTGGGAATTTTTATTACGGTATTTTAATATAATGGGAAGGTCTGTCTCAATATCAGTTTGGCATTTTACTGCTTTTGTAGGAGTGGTCAGAGGCAATAAATGTTTTTTAAATCAGAAAATATTTACTAAGTAGGAGATTTAAATTTATGTGATTTACAGAGGCATTGAAAGCCCGTGGCATTTCCAGGTATTTTTACATGTACTTTGAATTCAGACTTGCGCTTTTCTGACAGATTATGCTGGATCATTTTAATACCTACCAGGTGTTTTCAATGAACATTTTTAAGTAAAAGCTGTATCTGTGGTAAACCTCCAGCAATATGTGAACTTTTCTTAATCAAATTGTAGGCAAAGGTAGCAACAGGGAAAAAAACATTGAAAGAGAAGTTCTGATGTGCTCTGATGAGATTCTTGGTAGAGTTTTGATGATATCTGTGTTTTCAAAGCCCTTTTAGAAATGCTAGTGACCAGAACTGTCTGAAGTCAAGAAAAAACTCCACATTTTCTATAAAGATGAAGTGAATATATAAGTATTTTGAATAAATGTACAAGACAAACTACTGTTATTGGAAATAGAAATTCCACTATGTATGAAAGGCTTTGAGTTAGTTGTTTTCAATTTTTAACTTGAGTTTCTTTGGGGTTTTTTTTGTTTTTTTTTTTTTTTGATTCTGCAGATCTAGAGTTGAGTATTCTTCTCAGGTGACCAGTAGCAAACACTTATGATCCACTTCAGAACTTGAAGACTTTATCTTCCTTATATCTGTGAAATAAATGACATCATGTACAACATGATCACAGATCTTATAGAAGTAGATGACAGGATGACAGTACGTTTCTCACAGTTCAGATGGCTGCAACAGAGAGTGTAATGAGCCATAATGGTATAATTTTTCATGTTAGAATTTTAATATTGTGTTTTCTACAGCTCTTAATATATCATGCATTAAACATGTTTCAGAAACCACAGTGACTTATGTATTCATAGTGTCAATAAAGGAAAATAGTCTGACAACCACATGGAGTGATGAAAATCTGTCCTAAGGCCCCTCTCTATTCTTTTTCATTGAAGTTGTTGAAAGGAAAGATAACAACCTGGAAGGAACTCACATTTAAGAGGTGTTATGGTCATAAGTCAAGGGTAATAGCTTGGTGTCTTGTGCTGCTGGCTTGGTTACAGACAGCCCAGGGTGTCTGGAGTTCATACAAGAGGAGAGGTCACTGTACTCAACCACTGCCCCTGCCTAAAAAGGAAATGAAAGCAGGAAGATGCTCTTTTTTGAGTGTGGCTTTGACTACTTTGTCAGAGCCCAGGTAGAAAAAGGCAATTATGTTTGCCTTCTGGAGGAAGATTAAAAATAGGAATTTTGGAATACTGGAACTAATTCTTCTGGGGGTGAAGTATTTTTGAGCCAGTAATGCTCTTGACTGCATATCTTTATCACAGGCACCTCAAAGCTGTCATTCCAGAGAGTCGAGTGAAAATAGTGTCAACAACAACAAAAAAAAAAAAATAAAATGAGAAATTACTCTTCCATCAACTCATCGCCTGAAGTCATAGATGGTGTTGATTGTGTCATGTCTTAGCAGCATATACAAAGGAGGCAAATTGCAGTAACAATAGGTGACAGCATATCTGATCCGAGTGAGAAACACAGTTACAAAAACTACCATGTCACATTTGTTTGGATTACATTTTTGAAAACTCTGAGCAACAAGGTGACCTTCTAGTTGATTAATCCCAAACTGGAGATTATTTTTTGTGAAAGAAAAGTGGCAGATTCAGAAAAATGAAAAAAACTTGCCAGTCACTCAAAAAGCAGTGGTGTTCTAGGAGCTGGTCTTACTGGCATGGGAAGGAGAAATAAAGAAATTGCTGGGAGACCCCACTTTACTGCTTTTTGCAGAGCCAGCTGCAGCCCTGATGGCAGGAGAAGATGGGTGGGCTGCATGGTGGGTTTTCACCTGCTCAGGTAGAGCAGTGGAAAAGCTCCTGTTTCCCAGTTGCTGCACCTTGGCACAGCTTCTCCTCCTCTGTTCTGTTCTCATGAGACCCCACCTGAGGCACTGTGCTCAGCTCTGGGACCCCCAGCATAAGAAGGACAGGGTCCTGTTGGAGTGAGTCCAGAGGAAGATCATGAAGATGGTCAGAAGGCTGGAGCACCTCTGCTAGAAGATCTTGGGTTGGGGTTGCTCAGCCTGGAGAAGAAAAGGCTCTGAGGAGGCTTAAAGCACCATCAGCTGCCTAAAGGGATCTACAAGAGAGCTGGTGAGGGACTTTTTACAGGAGTGTGTAGTGATAGGACAAGAGGGACTGGCTTTCAATGGAAAGAAAGTAGATTTAGATCAGATACTAAGAAGAAATTTTTTACTAAGTGTAGTGATACACTGAACAGGTTACCCAGAGGAGCTGTGGATGACCCATCCCTGGAAATGCTTAATGCCAGGCTGGATGGGTCCCTGAGCACCTGATCTAGTGAGTAGCATTCCTGCCCATGGCCAGGGGGTTGGAAGTAGATAATCTTTGCACTGGTCCCTTCCAGTGCAACCCATTCTGTGATTTGTGATGGCCCTTGGCTCCCTCCTGCAGCACCAAGGGCTGGGGCCAGGGCACTGCCAGCCCTGAGGGAATGGGGAGCCAGGCCTCTGGAGGGTCCAGCTTGTCACCCTGCAACGACTTGACAGGGCTGCACCTGCTTATTAATGCGTGTCACAGTGGAACAGTTTGTTCCCTGTGTCTCTTAAGAGGATTTTCTTGTGTTACAGTGTCAAAATCCTGCATAATTTCTGCCTGATTTTCATGGAGGCATAATCAGGCCTTTTACTCGGCTCCATCCCTGAAGACAGTTCTTTGCTTGCTGTTCTCTTAAAATAAACCAGTTCTTTAATGAAACCTCCTGTAATGAACTGCACTGTCACTGTAATTTTGTTTATGAAAAAAGATGAAAGACATCAAGGGAACTACAGTATACATATAATGTTATTATAAGAGTGCCTCCTGCCAATATTGGAAACCACAGTTCAGCTCTTTGAGAAGATGGAGTATGTTTGTGTGCAATGGAATTACAGCTCAGTTTATGTTTCTTGGAAACTTAGTACTTACTTCTATTTTATGATGTCTCAGATCTCCTCAAATGTTAATTGGAATAGATCTGCAAGGCTGAGATATTGGAAAATGCTTTCTCCAGAACATGTTATTCTGAATTGGGTTTCCTTATTGTCTTTTGGCTATTAGAATTGTATTAACCATTAGTACTGGTACTATTTTACAGACTGAGCATTTACTTGGTTCTAAATAAGAAAAATATTTAGATTAGCAGAATTGTATTGTGATCTGAGAGATTCATAAGAACATTCTGGTATATGACAATGATAATAAAGTTTACAGTGAGCAACTGTGGAACTAAGAATAAGACAAAATGAAAACCAGGGATAAAAACTAGGAGTGGCTTGACTGAGGAAAAGCCATATATAGTTTATAGCCTCATTCTTATGCCTTCTCCGAGGTAAAACTTGATTTGACTTCTTCCTGAGTAATGATTAAGGGATTAGGTTTCTATTTTAGTGGTTTCTCAAAAGTTTTGATGTGTCATAGGTGAAAAGATGTCTTTCCATTATTTTAACCAAATGACTGGGATGAGATCTATATAAATAATTTACACAAAATTATGTGCTGGCCACATTGTGCAATAAAAAAAAAGAAATGTGAAAAAAGGTAATTTTTTTCTCTTCCTGCAAAAATCACGAATTGGCATCCTTTGAAAAGCTCCTTATGGAAAAGCTTTCCAGTGATATAATTCATTTAGCTTTGAAGTGTCATTTGGAAATTAAACATGAAGATGCTTTATTTAGAAAACATCAAAACAATCTCTTTCAGGGGAAAAAAAATACCAAACTATCCTGTGTTTGGAGGCATGAATCACAAAATTCAATGAAGTCCATGCATATTGACAAACTAGATTAGTATGTGAACTTTTTTCTTTGTTTTCTGTTATGTCTTTGAAGTTGCCAATGTGTCCTGGGGTCCCTGGGTCTGAGCAATTCTGATTCAGCTGACACCAACCCTACCTGAGCGGGAAGTAGGCTGCACTTCTGCCTGTCTTTTCTTTCTCCAGGATGATGTGCTGGAGACAGCTCATGTCTGCTGAGAACTGTGATCTGAGTCTGTTTAAATCACTGGAAGATCTTCCATCGATTTCAGTGGGTTTCAGTCAGTACTTTAGGAAAGATTAATAGCACTGCCTCTGCTCCTTCCCTCCTAGCCTTTGAGAATGGGGAAAAAAAAGGAGGGTGTGAGGCTTTGAGGCAGGGTGTGTCAGAAAGGGCTCTGTATTTTTCTCAGTGGTTGGGAGGTTGAAGGAGTAAGGTAGAAAGAAAAAAATCAGTGAATTCTGCTATTTTCTTCCATTATTTCAGTGCTGTACACATGAGGGAACGTCCCTGGAGCCAGATGATAACCTTAACTCTCCCTGCCACTACGATGAACATAGTACACCTTTTGTGTGTAACCTGCCCCTAACCCAGAGCAGACTGCTCTTCCCAGCATCAGTGTGCACCAGCCCTGAGAGCGAGGCAATAAAACTGCAAGATGAAGGTCAAAAGGATGCACACAGAGTTGTCAGAACTTCTTGCTACAAGCAGCACAGCCCATGAGCAGCTGAAAGGAGGTTAGACAACAGAGCAGAGTTCCTCCCAGAAATGTCTGGAGAGGGGACAGCTGGGGCTGCACTTGGGAAATGCTCTAGAGGGGTCAAGACCCTAATTTTACACAGGGTCAGAGATGGTGTAACTTTACCATAAAACTTATGCTGGATCCTGTAAGTCTTGGCAGCCACCCGAGTCAGTAGGACAAAACCCTTCTACAGTGCATCTGTGTACAAGCAGTGGCTGAGGAGTCAGTGAAACCACTCAGTGGAGTACTGATTACTCACATGAATAGAAGGTTACTGATTCAAGGCCATAATTGTCATGCAAATAGTTTACAATATGGACAATGTTTTCCTCCTGGTTTTGGACACAGAATTTTGTGTAGTTTTTGGCAGATGCTTCAATTTAGGAGCCAACACTGGGGCTCTCTGAAGAGTAGGATAAGCATTGCCTGTTTATATTTGGAGGCACCTCTGCTCATTTCCTCCACATGAAATAATGCTTTGTGGTTTCCATATTCATCTAGTATTTGCATCAGTGGGTTTCTTTGCCCATTATTAACAGTTTTTGTGGAGGAAAACAAAGAGAATTTTTTAAAGACCCATTAAAGGTGCCAAGCAGAGAAGGGAGAAGAAGATTGTATGTGATGCTTTGTTCTGGCTGATTAGTATTTAACAAGAAATGAATTTGTACAGTTAAATGAGATTCAGATAATTTTTTATTGTGCACATAATCCTATGTCAGAGGAAATTTGTTAAATTTTCCACTGTTAAAGCCCTTAAAGTATATGGAACTGCTAATGTTTTAGTATAGTCATAGAGGAGGACAAATTAATTGGCATTTTAAAATGTAGTGTCAGAAATATATTTCTGTATGTGTGATGCTAAAACAAAGAATTCAAAATTGGAGCTACTGATATTAAGGCTACAAATCACCAAATATGTCTTTTTAGTAAAAACCCCAAACAAACAAACAAACAAACAAAACAACAACAAAAAACCCAACAAAAAACCCAAACAAAAACAAAAACAAACAAAAAAAACCCACAAAAACCCCACAAAAACCTAACCAAACAAACAAACAAAAAAACCCCCAAAAAAACAAAAACAAAAAACAAAAAACCACCAAGAAGAAAATTAAAATTAAATGCAAGCACAATAAAGTGGCACATTGTACTGTTAGTTTATTAATTTTGATCTCTGTAGCATATGGTAGTTTCATGCAGCTAGGGGCTATGGCCACCTGTTAATACACCAGGGTACCAAAGAAAAAGGATTTGCTTGTTCAGTGATGAAAAACACAGTGACTTCCATATTCTGATTAAAGGAGGAAGTTGCTGGTTTTTTAAGGCTTTTGTTTGGTCTGGATTTTTTTTTTTTTAAAATACCTAGTGTGTATTTTTTCCTGTACAAGAACTTTATAAAATGAAAACAATGAGTCAGATTTCATGGAGGCTTATTTAGCTGTAATACAAGATGTTTTTTCCCAAAAGCCCAATAGAGACTTTAGAGAATTTACACCGAAAAACTAGCTGGCAGCATCACTTCCCTATTGGAAGAATCTGCACCTTGCTGCATTTTAAACCCCAGTGATTTAATACAAAAAGCATTGTTTGCAGTAGATCCCTTATAAACCAGCAAGGCAGTGACGTGTGTAACTGTGCTGTTACTTTATGAGGAATGTTTGGAGGTTGCAAGAGCAGGGCTGGTGCCTGTCCAGGGAGAGTGCTGAGCCATCTCTCCCAGCTGGCGCGGGGGCAGCGCCTGGCCCGCAGCAGCCGGGGCCTTGCCAGTGGGCTGCTGGCACCACTCTCCCTGGCAATGGGGGGCTCTTCTGCTGTGACTGGGGTCAAAACACCTCCTTGCAGCAGCAGCTGCACTCCCACACATGCCCCCTCAGCTGCCCCAAAAGAGACAGACCCGGTTTTACATCAGCTTGAGTACATAAGGTGTGATGGCATAGTAAAGGCGTGGCTGTCACATATCTTCACAGGGTAGGAAGGAATTTTCTGCTTGCTGAGTTTTCTCTCTCATTGCATCTTGGTGAAAATTTGGAAGACATATGGACCCACTGGAACCATTTGGTGCTTTGCTGTTGGTCTGTCTCCACTTGGAAAAGAAGCATTTTCTGGAAGATCAGTGCATTTGGAACCAGTTGTAGTCTCAGATGGCGTGTTGTTGAAACTTCAGATACAGAAAGTCAAGGAGCCTGGAAGGGCTGCTTTTTAGACTGGCATCCCAAACTCAGGTGGTGAAGGACGCTTGGCAGAGCTCTAGGATGAGCTGTAGGGAAAGTGTGTGAGATCAGGGTTGTTCTCACTGCAGCCACAGAAATGACTGCAGTGGTCATTTTTTGGGCATGATACTTGGTGGATGAAGGTATCCCAAGGGTGCAGGGTCTTTGCAGACTGGTCAGCACCACTGGGGTTTACTGGTAACAGGTGGCACTTTAAAACTTTGCTGTTTTTAGTCAATTAAAACTTCACACCTGGAGGTCTTTCAGCCCAGAGCTTTGAGATGTTCTTTTGTGGGAACCACAGGGTTGGCACTCAAACTAGACCTGAGCATGAATCAGAAGTGTTCCCTTGTAATCATTATACTTTTAAAACAGACTAGATCGCTTTATCTTTTGTGGTGGCAGATGTGAAACATGCTTTTTCGTGTGCTGAATTATTCAGATCACTGTGGACATGTCTGTGTATTATTCATTTATCATTGACACCCTCCATTCTCTTTCCCGTTTTGATTTTTTTTTTTTTTTAAGTAGACTGTCTCATGGACTATTTCCTGAACCATAGAAGTGTTAGGCAAATTACTTTTCATTGCTTTACAGCTTCCCCCAAGAAGAAGAAACAATGAGAATTCCTTACAGTACTGTCTCTTGTCCCCTGTAAATTAAATCACAGCCATCAGCTCATCTTGCACAGACAACTGAACAGCCATCCTGCATTGTTATATTAGCAGAAACAGTATTTGCATGATACATTTGACCATTAATAGTTATATATTGCTCAATATGTGCAGTTGGTTGATTGGAAAAGAATTTGACTTGAGCATAGAGAAATCTGGTCTTTGACATGTGCTAAATGTGCTCACTGAAATTTTACTCAACTTACAGGGAATTTGCATTTTCATAGGGTGCTGGTATATAGAAAGCTTCAGCTAGATGTTGAATTTTGGGGTGCACTGATCATAATAGGTTAGTAAGGTGATGGTGACATATTTTATCAAGAGTTGCCACAAAGGTTTTAGAGGCAGACACCCTCAGTACCACAGTAGCAGAGTAAGGATAGGTTATATGCCTGTCCCTTCAAACAAAAGGACCTGTCCATGAATGAGTCCATCATAACAGAAGCACCTTTTCTTTCTTCTGACCTGTTTTTACACTTGCAGGAGGACAGAGGGATGGCAGGGGGAAGATATGGTTTGCATTTATAAAAAACAAGGCTTTTATGCATCGCACTTCCCATTATGTAATCTCATACGTGCTCTGCCTACAGTCCAGATATTTAAGAGAGAATATGCCTGAGTGTGTCCATGCTTTTGTAAAAAATGTTTTAATTTCCAGCTAGAGGAAAACTCTTTTGAGACATCTTATGGTGCTTCCATCAGTTAGTTCTGAGCTAGAAAAATAATGCTAAATGGTATCTATACTACATAAATATATACCATAAAATGTTGTTAATAATTACCAAAGACTACAGACTCTGCTTACTGAGGCAAACCAGAAGCTTTCTTGTCATACTGTGCTTCTGTTTGACAATTGTCTGTGGAAAATATTTCATTTGAAAGCAATCTCAGGGGGCAGGAGGCACCATCATGACATGAGGAGATCCCCAGTGTATGCCCTACCTCTGCCCACATAGGGGTGTTCTGCAGTGGGTTGGGCTGGAACACTCTCTGCTTATTATCATGGACTAATCCAGATGTACCCTTTTGTGCCTTAAATGACATCTCTTCTTTGCTTTCTCAGGTAAAAAGATCATGAAGAAAACAAGTCCCAAATTCCTCTTGTTATAGATCTGCTGGTCAATAGTTCCCCATTTCCACTGTTTCAGCTGATAAACCCTGTTCACTACTCTGTGTTCTTCATTGATTTTTCTCAACATCCGTGGCTGAGCTTGAAGCACTCTTGCTGTGTAGTGGGTATTTGCCAGGTCCCATAGTGTGGGTGGCCAAATGCAGGGTGTGTGAGCACCCCATGAGTGAAGGTTTTTCTGAGGGTGACTGAGAGAGAAGAGTGGTGCAGGCCACTGGATTCCCCAGGGCCTTGGGGGCCAGGGCTTAGGTGTGATGGACAGGACATGTCTCCATTCTCTCTCCTACAAGAGTCCTGCTTACCTGCTTGCATAAAGGTTTTTTTGTTTGTTTGTTTGGTTTTTTTTTTCTTTTTATTTTTTTCCCTTCAGCATAAATACTTTCAGTCCATTTTTTATTCCTTTAGTGTGCACATTGTTTCTATGCTACTCATCCTTCCCGTTCATCTCTGTGGTTTTTTTTACAGACTTCCAGAATGGTTTGGGTTGGAAGGGGCCTTTAAAAATCATCTGGTCCATGGACAGGGATGTCTTTTACTAGATAAAATCTCCATCCAGCCTGGCCTTGAGCACTTCCACGGATGGAGTGTCCACAATTTCTCCACTGTTCCAGTGTCTCACAACTCTCATTGTGAAAAAATTTTGTCTCTTGTCCAATCTAAACCTACCTACCCTCTATTGCCCCTTGCCACTACAGACTGTAGTAAAAAGTCTCTCCATCTTTGAATAAAGGATTTATTCCATAATCCAAAATGTCCTTTTCCTTAGTACTCAGATTTCTGCCCTCACCTACTGCAGCAGGCACAGGGGGAAAACCACAACTGCAGTCAATCTGAAATAAATCCTTTGGAGAAAAGAAGAAAAAAAATTTAGACCAGAGATCTTGGAAAGAGTTCAGGGCAGCACAAAAAATAAGGCAGCAAACTCTTGTTTTAGGTACTTAAGGTACTATGAATTTACCTGTCCTGGAGTTGCACTGGGTGGGCTGGGTTATTTAATATTGACTTAGATTTATCAGCATTCTTACAAGTACAGTTTTGAGTGAAGCATCCTCTCGTGAGTTCTCTTCCTATTGACAGGAATGTTATTAACTGAGAGCTTGCTAACAGCTTCAGTCCAAGAGCCGTGGTGTTTGAACTTGTGAAAAATCCTAGCGAAGTGTTTTCCATTTGTAACTTTCCCCCTGTATTTCCCTTCCCCTTACAAACCCTCACATGCATTACTTTTGCCTCAGTTATGTTCCTCTTCCAAAAGTGCTTAGCAAATAAGTGCACCAATAGCAATTTTCCCAACATTTATTCAGTGTTCAGAGTATAAAGCAGGGAAGTTAATGTAAAACTCAGTGCTGTAGGTAACTGCCCGGACACTCTGACTCTCAGCCTTACACCTTGAACCATGTGATCTACTCAGATATTCAGAATTAATAAACTCATTTATAACATTCATGCTCCTGGTGAATGAGCTGTAGACTAAATATTATTTTAATAATCTGGTGAATTAAATTTGAATAATTATAAGAATAATTTGTGCTAATCATAGAACATTCATGAATAGAAAGAAGTGAAGTTGACAATTTATTCACTGCAAGTTAGTTGCCTTGCTCTACTGCTAATTAAGTTCAAGACTTTGAATAAGTAGTTCTAAGTTGCTTCATTACATGGCAAAGTGCAGCTCTGATCTGACAGGGATGCCTGAGCCACAGCACGTGACAGAGATTCATCATCTGACAGTGCAAGCTCCAGTGTGCTTCCTCTTCTCTGAATGAACCTCTGCCTGAGTACTGTAATGCACAGCAGGTATTTTATTAAAAATGCAAATGACCTTCCAATTATGTGATTGGAAGAAGAGGGAGGAGATTTACAATGCATAGCTCTTGGTGGTTTGGGGGAAAAAAAAAATCTTGCTTTTATTTCCCAGTTTGCATTTAGTTAGATAATGGAAATTAGTCCTTTTTTTTTTTTTTTTTTTT
>VWYO01024142.1:92761-109438 GCA_013400275.1 Rhadina sibilatrix
TTTTTGTTTTTTTTTTTTTTTTTTTTTCAAAATTAAAAGAAAACAGGGGGCCTTTTTTTTTTTTTTTTTTTTTTTTTTTCTTGTTTCTTTTACTGTTGCTTTGGTTTACTTTTGTTTTAAGGATGATCTTGCATATTCTCAACCAGCATTTACTGGTTTAAGTTTTGGGGTGTCTCTGACAAGCCTCCCCCATTTACTGGCAGGGATCCCAGTTGTTATTTATGCCATATCATCTTTCCCTCCAGTTAAATCCCTATTCCCTGCAGCTTGTCCTTAAGAGTCTTCTAGGGGTGACTTATTTTACCCATCTAGCAATTTTTCAGAACATCAGAAAAATCTAGGGCTTTTCAAGGCACGTGGCTCTAGTCCTGTCAACATTTTTAGTGATAATGTAGATTTCTTTGCACAATGTCGTAAGTGTGCTTAGACACACAACAAAATTCAAGTTTCCATTTATACAAGGAGCCAATTCAATCTTTGTGACAAAATATTGCCTCAAATCAGGCTGACTTTTGAGCCCAGAATTTTTTTTTTTTTTCTTTTTATGATGCATTATTCCTAAATGCTCTTGTTTCTAGTCTATCTGTAGAACTTCTGACTATTTTGGTCTGTCAGAAGTCCATTCCAGCTTTGTTGCACTGAAGTTGCAGATTGGATCATCACTGGTCTGATACACTCAAAATGTTTCTGTGGATTGAAGGAGCAGAGCTGCTGGCCACACCTGCCAGCTGGTTTTCTTAATCTAATTAAACTTTTGTCAGTCTAAGAAAAGAATCCCAGGAACAGGGCTGTGGATACTTTATGGTCATATATGCAGTTCTGAGTACATGCCCACCTCCTGATAGGCACCCTTTCTCTCTAGTATTAGCTCACTTCTCTGTTATCCCTCTGCATTTCAAGGTGGAAGGTTTCATCCTGGAGAGGGTGAATTCAGGGTATCATTGCACACTCCCCTCTCCCTGCCAAAATCATTTGCTGCAAGAGGAATGATATTGATGTTAATGATTTCTTCCTCCTTGCTCCAGGATGGTGCCCATGGGGTCATTTTGGCATGTGTGCTGCCATACTCTGCACCTTATACTCTGATCCTGTGTCACACAGGAATTTGCTCTAAGTGGTGTAGGTTTATAAACGTGCTGGCTGGTGGCTCATTATTACCCTTCAAACTGCTTTTGCCCAAGCTGCACAAGTCTGATGAGAGGAGGGCTACTACTCCTGAGGGGTTTATAGCCCAGGGACTGTGGAGATCACCCTGCACCCAGGCTCTTGTGCCAGAAATGGCTCATTTTGCACGCACTAACACCTTGGTTTTACAGGAGTGGATACAAGAGCCTTGGGCTTCAGAGGAATGTTACTCCTAAGATCCAGCCCCAAACACCCACCACACAGAATTCTGCCTTCACAAAGCCTCTGAAGTCTTCCAGGAGTCAATTACAAAGGGTCCAGTGGCAGGAGAGTGAGCCAGGGTGTGGAATGAGGCTGGTGGGCAGCTGGGCATGCACCTCCACCTCCGCTGGGCAGGCCCTGTGCCATTAAACCGCCCCCGTCCGAGGAGAGAGTTTCTGTCAGCACAACCCACTGTGGAATCTGCCATCGTTATTCTCTCAACCCCTGGGCATGGTTTCTAACATTTGTGGTTTTCTCCGTTGTCTTTTTGCATGATTTTTAGAGCTCCATTAATGTTGACTCTCTCCAGGGTCTCTCTGTATATTTTAAAACTGGTATTTCAGGGTATAGGCTTCTATGTACAAGCATGCATGTGTGCAGGGGGGTCGGGGGGGAAGCAGAGGGGTCTCCCTTTCTTCAGTACTTCCACATCTTATCAGACATATGTAATTAAAAGTCCTTTTTGTTTGTGTTTTTGTTGTTTGGTTGTTTTTCTCTCTGGAAGAATTTTAAAACTGTCAGATAATAAAAAAAAAATCTGGTCAAATGGAGGCAGTTTTGTTAAAAATTACCCCCAAAATAAGTGAGTTTTTGTCTCGAAGATGCATCTCTTTCGTGGACGTTCTTAAACTGCATTTGAATGAACTGACTTCTATTTGTACATAAGAGGATGTATGTTTGGCAATGCTTTACTTTTTGAGGGAAATATTTTTAATCGATGACTTTAAGACACTGAAGGCTTACCGCTGTTTTCTAAGAATTTTCTATGAAAAGAAATTGTTGGCTAGGCTTTTTTGCAGAAGGGATCAGGCAAGCAAAACCAAGCTTCATGCATCAAAACCTCAGCCTCTCTTGAACTTGAAACAGGATATTTTTGATGGAGTCAATAAATCTTTATCTTACGATGGTAGGATTTTTTTTTTTTTAAATAGTGGAGGTGAGGCTGAAGGAAAACACAGTTTAAGGATATGGAAAAATAATCTATAAGGGGAGAAAAGCAAACCAAAAACACCAGCATGATTTCTACTGTGAGAAAATAGTTTAACCCTCATTTGACACTTTAATTGAGCCCCAAAAGCAACCCTGTGCAACACTATTTTCTGAGTCAAGGCAGAAGAGCTCCCTTACACGAGGTGGTGCACATGAGCAGTTGTCTGCTGTAATTGCTGAGCAGTAAATTCAAATGCAGCCTTACTTTGCACAAATTCCCCCACATAGGCAACCCCCCAGATAACTGGAAGGGACCATGGGATTCACTTGAAAGCTGAGCACACCACTGTTGATGCAGGCTGCCATGAGACTGTTCTAATGATATCTGTGTGTATGAAAACAGCATTGAAGGGATTTAATTCTGAGATTGCTGCCAGCAAGAACTTTGCAGAAGAGCATACATTGCAATTAATATCTTTCAAGCAACTGTGTATGTTTATAACATATCCTGTCATCAAATCATGGGAGTAATCTGGTAATAATGCCCCAGAGGAGACCATCAGTGAAATTTCAAAACTATATTGAGCTCTGAGGCTATTAAGTGTAGAAATGATATAGGGGACAGGTGAAGTATTCTCAGAGCTATGCCATCACGCCTTCTCAACGCTTTCTTCTGCATCAAGAGATTAGCTACTGTGCAATAATTGAAAAAGTTGATTATGTCAAGGCATATTTCCTGAATAAGGATTAGACACAGACAATTCAAAGACTGATCGATGAGGAGTTTCCCTAGAAATGAAATTAAGAACTGTCACCACAAGGAGCACATCCAGTGGCTTGTGACTCGCATCACCCATCACCACACAGTGTCTGGGCTGGTGGCTGTGCATTCAGGAGCTCTGCACTGCTTTGTGCAGTCTGTCAGCCAAGAAGGAGATGTGTGCACCCCTTAGTGGAGCAAGCCCAGGACTAGTCTTGTATGTTGTGGCTCCATGGAAGACTTCACTGGTCTTAAGCTTTCCCTTATTTCCAGAAGCATTTAAACTAAGCTGCCTAGAAACCCATTTGAGAGCTAGGTATAGCAATTATCCTATTTCTGTCAAGGTCCCTATTGAAATGAATCCTGGACACCCACCCTTTCCTTCCACTCTCCATGTCCATGTATCTCCTCTAAAATAATAGAAAAGCTGTGTATGTTTGCTTGTATGTATATATTTGTGTACATGTATATACATACCCAAATGTATTTACCTTTTTTTTTTTTTCTGTTCAATGTGTATTTTTTTTAATCTGTAGGGATAGTTATTACCAATGTGTGGTAATTTCCTTCTGCTTTCTCACATTCTAATGAAGCTCTTGAAAGAAGGCAACAGCACACAAGCTTATGTAAAGTAGAATATTTTATTATTTCAGTACTTCTGGTGATGAATATTGGAAATGAATTAACTTCTTACTCACCCATGCCAGGAATTGAATTCCACGGAGATGTATATGTATGTGATGCATGTGTGTGATGCATGGACTGCGACAACTCGAGTTCTCTGTATATCTGCAGGTAGGAAGAAAGGCAAAGAAATTAAAATGTTATGTTAATAAACAAGATGTTTTGATACAATGACTACATAATTAGTAAATATTTCCGAAGTCCTATCAGTGAAAACAACCAATAAAACTTGAGAATTGGAAAGGTTGTTATCGTCTTTAAAACCATTAATTCTCTAAAGTGAAGAACAGATTTTTGATTGCTTTCAAGATTTTGGAAATGATAAATTAAGAATTTCTCTGTCTTACACATGTCCCTGTGGTTAGTATCTATCTTTTCTCCTGAATGTAAAAGTATGAACCCAATGTTTAAAACCTTTTACAGTTTTGTCAGCACTGCATGGGAGTGATGACTATGTAGTTATGCTTTACAGAACTGGATCTTTGTGTTTCATGTAAAGCTGTGGAAAATGTACACTGATTCTGTACCATCTTTTTTTTTAAAGACAATTATCTTTTCTTGTTCATGCTGTGATCAATGATTGTCACTTATTAATACATCCAGTTGCTTAACTTGAAACAGGAAAATGTCTTAGAACAGGAAAAAAAAATCCAGAAAGTAAAAACCCCACAGAAGCCTTCTCTATTGATAGTTATAAAAATGACATACTGTTTTCCCTCTCACAACTGAAATGAAATGCTGCCTCCACACTGAGACTTTGAGTGCTGATCTTCAGCTCTGAGCATTTTCTCAGCTAAATTATAAGCCCTTGAAAGCAGGATATATGTTAAAAAGGTGGAAAGCTCTTTAATATTTTGTCGTGCAAACACTGCTGTACTAAAACACACAGCACTACTAAATTCAGAGGTGGTTGTAACTACAAAAGATAAGAATAATACCAGTGATTTAACCTGTGTTACACTGTTCCCATCAAAGCCTGCCAGCAAAATTTTGCCTGTGAGGCACTGGGGCAGAGGAAATAAAGAGATGACTGCATTGTGGGTGTGAACAGAGCTGCTGTAATGCTGTCTGCAGAGTGCTGCTTGGTGCTTGAAGTGGGGCACAGGGAGGGGATGTGTCCAGTTCCTTTTTGCTTTGAGAAATGACTGTGTGCCTGAGGGGACTTGTCTGAGGACAACCTGACATCCACACCATTTCTGCTGGTACCTGGCTCCCAGGGTAGCCAAGTGACATGAGCCCTTGGCATCCACATCATCCAGCAGCAGAGTCCGGTGCCTTAGCTACTCACAGGATGAAGAGGTATTTCTTGTTGCTTGTTTTGAACCAGTCACTTGGTGATTTTTTTTCCTTTTTTCCTCTCTTCTGTCCAGCTCTAGCACTAAAAGAGAGAGTGAAAAATTGTTCTCTGTTCATCTTTTCTAAAGACCCATCAGCTTAGTACACCTCAGCTATGTTCAGCTGTAGTCTACTTTTCCCTGTAACTTAACTTCATACAAAATGTCCTGCTGGGTCAGAACAATGGTGCATCAAGCTAAGGATTATTTCTCCTAAAAATGGCAACAGAAGATGATAGGGAGAGCACATGAACCTGGACAATTTCTGAGATCCATTTTCTCATCTTATCACAGCATCTGCAAACACCGTATTAAAAATGCTAGAGGTTACATTCTGGCCTCATTTTTTTTTTTTTTTTTAGCATCTGTTTACAGACTTGTCTTCCATAAATTTATCTACCTCTGTTCTAAACCAGCTGATAAACATCTGCCTCCATAAACTCCTTGTGCAGCAAAATCCAGAAGTGGGTAGCCAACTGGGTAAAGAAATACTTTCTTTTTGTCTTTTAAACCAATTGTGCATCATAAACCCTGTTGTATAATCTTGTTATATTACAAGATTTGGTAAATAATTTCCTTATGCAGCTTGTTCTTTCCTTCAGGCTTTTCAAGACTCAGTCCTATCTCCCTTGAGCATTCTTTACAAAGTGAAGCATCCCAGCTCTCTGTGCTCCAGCTCCTTGATTGTTTCCAGTTGCTCTTCTGTAATTCCACAGCATCCTCCTGGAGGCCAGCACTGCACACAGCCCTAGAGGCATGAACACACCAGAGGCTCCTGTAGCAGCAGAGCCAAACCCTCTGGTTTGCTCCCAGCACATGTGGGGAAGCCCAGTATTGGGTTGGCTCTTTTTGTCCACTGCACATTGAGAGGATTTTGGAAAATTATCAGGGGTGGTGCCAGGACCCTCTTCCTGGAGTTGTTACCTGCCTAATGGGCCTCATCCCCTTTCTAGCATGGTTTAATGATCAGTCCCTCAGGCTGTAATGCTGTGCTCCTTTGGTTGGTATGCATCCCCTGGGCAATCTCTTCCTTCTTCTCAGGTTCAAAGGACTTGTATGCTCGTTCACCCTCCCCTCACCTTACCTTGAAGACTCTTCTGTAGTCATTCTTTACATGGAAGCCATTTCTCCTTAGCTTTCAATCATTTCTGTTGTCCTTACTATTCCTGCTATATCTTTTTAGTGATAGGGGAACCAAAACAGCCCACAGTATTCAAAGTGTGAACACCTGAAGACTTTAAATAATACCATAATGATATTTTGTATGTTGCTCTCTATTTCTATCATAGTAATGGCCAGCATTTGATTTGCTTTTTGACAGCTTCTAAGATGGAGTTGATATTTTCATAGACCTTTTATAACTCCAGGATCTCTTTCCTGAGTGGTAATAACTAGTTCGGAGCTCATGCTGAGTACGTAAATTTGAGATTTCTTTTCCTCCACATATTCTCAATATTGAATTTCATCTGTCTTTTTTATTGCCCAGTTGACACTCTGAGGCTCTTCTGCATCTCTCTGCAGCCGACTTTCATTTTCATTTCCCTGAATACCTTAGCACTATTGGGAAACTTGGGAGTTGCCTTCTTTTTCTAGATCCATGTAATGATAATCAGTCTATCTCATATGTTGACCAGTCCTGGCTCTGATCTGCGATGTGTCTGGTGACATACACATTTGAGAAAGCTGAATGATTTGGGCACTTCTGTGTTTAATGATTTGTTTGTTTGTGAAAGTGGATCTCTCATTCTTGTGACATCTTTGGTTCTCTAAGTTCTTTAATGAGGCAGTATTGAGAATACTTTAAATTGCATAAATGAGGTTTCCTTTGACTGTGGGGGCACTGACTCATTCGAAGAACCCTACCAGGCAGATGACATTTGGCTGCCCATGTAAAATGCATTTCTCCATTAACTCATACCTGCATTTGTTAATTCTATTCTTATTGCAGTTTCTGAAAATTAGACTGGTACCATGATTGGACATACTGGGTTTTAGTTCCAGAAGAGGTTTTTTAAAAAAAGGCAATGCATTTGGTAGTTTTTACCCAGCTGATGTTGAAACAGCTTTACGTACTAGCTGAAGTACTTGTTGCATTTTCTGATGAATTTTATACTTGAAACATGTACCACCATCATTAAATCATTTTAAGTCTATTTCGATATTTTGGCTTAAAAATATTTCTTTTAGTTGTAGTGGTAATCATTGATGCATCTGCATTCTGGTCAAGTATATCCCTTTGAGAAGTTTTATATGGATATATTTATCAAACAGGGAAAATAAGTAATTGGAGTGATTGTGACAGAGTACTTTAATCTGAAATATTTTTTTCTTTTTTCAAAATGGAAAGCAGAAGGCATACTTGTGCTGCATTAGTAGGGAATAAATCAGGTGTTTATGCACAGGCCATTTGAGTGTTTCACAGTGACTGGAACTTCTGGCTGGGGCTGATGATTCTAACCCAATTAATAGAAGACCTGTGCCTTTAAAAAGAAGTGAGTACAGGCCAGGCAAATTACCACAAAGCACCTAAAATAATATTGAATAAATTTAGTCATCTGCAGCTGTCATAAAGCCTGCAGAGGTTGTGACCAATACTTTGTTCTCTGAATCCTTGTGCTGCTGTTTTCCTCCATATGGGATATGTTGCTCTATCTTCCATGGACTGATGAATTTTAGAGAATTTTAAATTTAGCCCACCTTCTCTAATGTTAATAAATCATCTAGTTGTATTTATGTAACAAGTATAAGCCAAGACTTATTGCATAAAAATAGTTTGAGGTGCATTGTACTCCTGTGAAAGTAGGTAATCAGTCTGTATGTTAGTGGATCTGTAACAGAGAAGACTGCAAAAATTTCAGGTTTTCCTATTTGTAACCAAGGTGCTCCAGTTCTGATCTAAATTACATTTTTAGACTTACATGAAGTGGTTTTTAGGAAGCATTTGTTTACCCACAACACACAATTCCTTTGGACTTCTGTCAATGCACAGGTCTAATGTGATAAGCATTTGTATACATGCTGCATGAACAATTAACAGGCTAAAAAAACCTCTAAACAACCAACCTGTAATTGGTAAATCAAAGAAATTAAACATTTTTAAGCAATTAAGATTTGACATTGGTTTTTTTGGGGAATAGACGTTTTAGGTTTCAAACTCCTTAGCTGGACCTTCTCTATGTTGTTATAATAAAATGGCTTTGATTGCTGTTTCCTATCATTAATAATTCAAAAAAAATTAGTAATTTTTCCCATCACTGGGGGATATATAAAGCATCACTGAATTCAGTAAATTTTACAGATCTTATTGCCATCAGAGTGTATATCTTCACTGGAATGAGTGTATTTTGTAAGATTAAAATCAGCAGGGAGCGGGGGAGCACTAGTTCATCTTTTATTACTTCAGTCTCTGATTTCTTTCCAGTGCTCAGTTCAGATTCACAGGTGAGTTCAGTTGGCAGAGGTTCCATGCCAACAGACAGATTAGTGAGTAGCTGGATGTAGTGATTTCCCAGTCTTCTAAAAAGTCCATGCCTTCAGGTGGAATGTATATGTATCTCCAGAAAAGCTACATGAATTTTAATGTAATGTATGCAGTGATAATGGCTCTTACAAATTTCAGTCTGTAATCAGAGTGACTCGGAGCCCTGAACCATCATTTTGATCTCCTTTTCTGTACTCCAAGTACTAATTTATTAGCTACGGAACTATTTAGAAAAATCTGAAAAAAAGCACAACTCACTCTGTACTTATCTCTGAAATAAATTACCTTATTAAGATCAATTATTTTTAGTGAGATTTTGCAATTCTATTATTTTGCTGAATAGGATGTGTAATTTGCCCAGTAAAAACTTATAAATTTTCAAGAATAGGGATTTTTTTCACTTTCTTCTCTATTAGATAGGTTAAAATTATGTCTGCTTTCGACCTAGAGGTCAGGCACTACCCTAAACTGCTTGACAAAGCCTGTTATTTAAACAAAGCATTTCTGTTCACCAGTGTAATTCATCAGGAACTGAGTGTCACATATTTTGGGTGATAATAAGATGAAAAACATTACATATAGAGAGTCAGACAGGTAGATAGATATACCAGTCCTTTGAAAACACACAGAGTACCTGCTGTTGGCAAAATAGAAATGAAGTGTACCTCTTGTATTTACCAGTAGATAGAAATATTATAGAAAGGAGGAAAGACTTCAAATGTAGAAAGAGAAGAATTTTTTTTCAGGTTTTGAATTATTTTTTTCTTCATATGTTATAAGTAATAATCAAACATTGCTCTAAGGAAATATACTAGCAGATTTTTGGTGTTACTGATCTAATCACATAAAAATATGAGCACTATGCGTATCAAATATCTAATTTCCTTAATCTTATAGTGCTGTGGATCCTATGCATTTGAATTTACCTGAGAGTGGACAAATTTCTTTTGCGTCTAATGAATAATCTAGTTCTAGACATAACCTGTAACCCTGCCAGAATCCAAGACAGAAAAACATCAATATGATTAAATTTAAGAAAGAATTTCCTGATCAAACTGCATTCTTTTATAAGAGAAGAATCTTGAGCACTTTTTCAAAAATTATTTATATTTCTACAGAGTCAATTACCTCTTTTTAGTGGAAAAAAAATGTCCTAGTGGTACCATTACTCAGAATTTATTGGCAGTTACTTGTAAGGCAGTCTCATCCTGGCTTTGTGCCCTCCTAATCAATGTTGGCCAGTTTGGCAGGGAATTGGTCTGCAGCACTAATTGTATCCAGTATGTCTTTTGCTTTAAGTAAAATGTCTTTGGTTTTATTTTCTGTAGGCTTATTTTTACATTCTCTTAGCACATTTTCCTGTTTTGGAACCTGTTTTTTAATCACAGTTCACTTACAGCAGCATCATTTTGCAATCATCTTGCCATTTGTAATGTCATCTCTGCAGGCTTGCATTAACTTCACTTTGCCATCATCTTGATGTACTAACCTGCATATAGACAGAAATAATTTAACATTCATCCTAGTGTATGCAGTAATGTTTCATTAGACTTGAACTAACAGAATTTTGTCATCATAATTCGCTGTCATAATAGCCCAGTCCTCACAGATTTAACGTGACAGTCTTTTGCCACTGTAACTAAGGCTTTGAGCAGTTGTCATCCAGGGAGATTTAGGATGAAATCAGTGTAATTAAAACACAGACCCTTAATAGTCCTGTACTTTAAACAGTTTTTCACCTCTCTCAAACAATAATTAAGCAGGCTAACAGCACTTGTTTAGCTTGTATGTGTTGTTTTCTATGTGAGAAAGGAAAAAACAAAAACAAAAAAAAAGGTAAACTGGACAATGAGTGACTGGCAGAACTGGTAATAGAATTTAGGTTTCCAGATTGTCACTGTGTATTCCTGTATCTATTGAGCTGCTCTCCTTTCATGACACAATTATTTTGTTTATGAGATGCATGCAAACTTGAACTCCATGTGACTGGTCATATTATCCAGTCTGTGAACCTTGTGCCAGAGAGTTACAGAAATACAGAGATGAAAAGGCATTTAGATTTCTTCTGCTGCAAGGGTTGCAATAGATCAAACACACTTTGTTATCCTTGAAAAATTTGTTAGTTTTCTTTACAAGCTTCAACTTAAAAGGGTCGACCTCTCTGTGTATATGGTTTCATATGTGTAACTTTCTACTCCCACAATTTTCTCCTTATATCAAATCTAAGTTGATTTCACCCAAATTATGTCCCTTTCCTTGGCATACATGAAAAATAATGGAGTGTTGTGATGTCTAGATGCTGAAAGGCAGCAGCTATGTACTTCTTTGCCTTTTCCTTCCAGAATAAATCTGTAACGTTCCCTCAGTGTTTCTCTGCAAAGAAAACCGCCTGTCTGGGTATTTGTGATTCGAAGTGCTCTCCAATTTATCTGTGGCTTTCATGAAGTGTTGTGTCAAAACTGGACACAGCTGAAACATCGAGTGGAACAGAGTGAAGCCAGGGGGGTATGTGATGGGGTGACTGGGGTAGTGTAGGCGGCTGGCGCTCAAGTTGTGTTTCCCTAAAGAAAACTCTGTTTATGTGAGCAGCCAGCACATTTGCTCTGCAAAGTGACCTTGAGTTGTCTTTGGCAGAGCTGATGCAGCTTCCCTGCAGACCTGGGTGAATTCTGTCTCGTACGTATGGATTGTTGACTCTGATTCATAATTACCTCCTATTGATATTCTTTGCAATCAGCTTGGCATTTTTTCCTCTGCTCCTTACATATTGTGTTTGCTTTTGTTTTTTAAATACCTGCTTCCCTTCTAGACTAAATTTGTTTTTGTTTGCAGTTGTTTGTTTTCAACCAGAGAAACTTTTCTTAGTAATGACATTTAGGCCTAAACAGTGTTTCCAAACATCTTCCAATTATCATTTACATTTCTCTGTTTAACTTCTTTCTTCTCACTGATGAGGTTTTATAATTGTCTTCAACTTTGTGAAATCAGGTCCTCTTAAAAGAAGTGCTAAATATGCACATGCATACATTACTATTGCCACTACCTGTCTGCGAGCGCGCTTGCTTTCTCTGTGACATACATGTATGCAGATGTGTGTGTGTGTGTAAAAACTGGTTAACATTTCACCATTTAGATGTGATGCAAGTAATCAAGTTGTTATCAGTTGCATTTAAGCATTGTAGAGACTGGGATGACTTCCTTGGTGACTGGGAATAAAGGCTTCCCTTGGGTGAGTTGCAAAGTCAATAAGAATTGGGTGAATTTCACATGTTGTACACCCACCCTGAGAAAATAACTCCACCAAGGAGTTTTCTGCCCAACTGGGGGACCCCCTGTGCTGTGTCTCACTCCTGATCTGTGGGCTCAGATTTTCTTCCCATGGAGACTGAGAAGACAGGGACAAAAGGGACAATCTGACTTTGGCCCTTCATGGTCTGGACACACAACCGAGGGTGAACCAACAAAACAAAGCCAGAGAAAGACACCCCCCTGCTCCAACAAGGGCAGTTTGGGGCAGGAGGCTGTTTTAGATACTCAGACACTTTCCAGATCACTTTCAGGATCCTATCTGCAGCTTACATGGGATGCTTGTGGTGATTGGAGTGAGTTACATGCCTATAACTAGAGAAAGAAATACTAGTTAATAAGATGCTCTCCCTTCTGGTCATGTCAGCCTCTCTGGAGTGATTAAGACCAACATTTTCTAGACATAAATGAATAATTCTAATTCCTCTTTATTACTTTGATTCTTACTTTATATATATCAGTAATCAAAATCTTCTTTTTCTTCTTTGTACTCTTACTATTAAGTTTTTATATAATTTGCTGTCCGTTTTTACACTTTCCTTTGGATGGCTCAGTATATCTTCTGAGTAGTCTAGTCCAGCTGACTCCAGCAAAGACTGATTTCATTTCTGCTGGGGTGAAAGTTTCTGAAAGTTGGAGAATTGACAGGGTTTGAGAGTAAAGATGTACAAAGCACGGACATGCTTTCCTGCTTAATCTGCCTGAGAATTCGCACCAAAGACAGATCCACTAGATGAAAAGGATTGGTTGTTCTTTAGCTGAAGCTTTCCAGAATGGATAGTGATTGTTTTCTGAGTGTTACTTTTTATGTTGAACTAGCTAGAAGTAAGCCCACCCTTCTTTTTGCTAGATGCTCTGCCAAAATGATTAAACCCTACTTCCTGGTGGCCTTGACATGACGGAGAGAGCTTTCCTAGGGACAGCACAAGCAGCAGTGAGCCAAGATGTTAGTTCATGAGCATATTTTCAAGTAGAATTGTTTAATGATATAGAAATAAAATGATTTTTTTTTACACGCCTTGCATATGAGAGGGCATTACCATTGTATTGACTACTAATTTTCTGACTACAAACTTATATTAATATATTTTACTTTGGAAGCCAAAAACTACTGCTTCCTTCAGAGATAAGAGCAAGTTTTTTGTTTTGGTTTGAAGTTTTTTGTCTTTTGTTTCTGGTCTGCAGATCAAATAAACAAGAAAAAGAACCCCTTTGCAACCTGTACTAAAATCTTCTATGATATATTCCTTTTTGAAGTAAAAATAGACTAAGAAACAAAAGAGAGAAGTTCTTCAATGGCTCACATTGGAAATATTTTTCTCTTTTTTTTTTCCTTGTGGATTTCACAGGAAAATCAGAAGCTGCCTGTTTACTTCTGTTGTGATAAAGCTGTCGAAGATATATATTTTTTTTTTCCTCTGATGCTGACATGCAAGTAGTTTGTGTTTGTTTTGTTTTGTTTTTCATGACAGGAAGTGAATAATAAAAAGAATCAGAGCCAATATACCACCAGGGCAAAAACCCACGCTGCACATTAGTGCTTGAAAGAATTCCATCCCAGCTCTCCCTGCACATCAGGCCCATAGTCCCTGGAGCTCAGCACTTTTTCCCACACAGATAGATGTGATAGATTTGCAAATACTGGCAGGAGCACAGAGACATCTTGTTATGAGCTTAATGGCTGAACCGAGCAACAGGCTTGGACTGCCTTTCTTTTTTTTTTTTTTTTTAAGGTCAGCATTGGCAGTGATTTAAAAACAGGGTGGAATAAAAGGTGAAATGCATTCTGAAATTTTAATCAAAATATCATCTGTCTTAGGTTTATGCTGTAAGCACTCTGCCTGATGTTGAGTTGTATTGGCAAACAACATGTGCCACTGGGATGTTTAAAAAGTCATAAGAGGTTTGTAAATCAGTTCTGTGCAGCATGCTACCTATTTGTTATTTTCTTGTTTTATCTGTTAACAGGAGAAGAGATAGACGATACAAATGGCAATATGGTGTGCTTTGCTTTGCTGGGGGCTTGTTAGGTGCTTATGTCCTAGTAAATTATAGTGAGATGGTAGATTTGTTACTCTGTGGAGGTTGTTAACATGAAGTTATTTGATTTATTTATGTTGAATTGGGGACTTCTCCTCCCATATCAATTATGTCAAAAACATCATGTTCCAGTCATGTTTTTTTGGTTTTGTTTTGTTGTTTTTTTTTTTTCCCCTGACAGAGAAGTACTGAATTTTAATGCCAGTATATCAATGTGGCCCTGTACAGAAGAGTTAGAGGACTGAGAACTTGGTTCACATGGCCAGTCCAGTTTGACCATTATGTTCAAGTCCTAACCTTTCTCTGGTTTAGCTTACTGGGACAATAACTCGTGTGGCTGCCAAGATTGGATGTTGAAATCCATTTCTTTTCCATAGTCATGCTGCTATAGGCTGAACCTGATCCCCTAAATGGTTTCTGAACAGTCAGTTTATTGTTGTCCTTGTTTCCAGATCGCTGCTGGCCTCCTCGGCGTTTTCTCCAGCTCTGCATTACTGTCACGCTCATGCCATTAGAAAGGAGATATTTTCAAGTTTATCAATACTTGGGCTTTGAAAGGACTTCTCAAGCAAGGAAATAAACAGCCTCTGTGTAAAACCTTTGTTAATGCGTGGTTGAAAGTCACCCAAACCATTTCTGTGACGATGACAATTTTCTTTCATTTAAACCATTACTGGTTGTGGAAGAGTAAGGCAACATTAAACTGTAGCTGACAGCAATCACTGAAAAAAAATACCCATTTTTATCATTGCAGATTTTCTACATTTTCCAAATTCTCTGTGGTTTTGAAGCTTGTTCCCTTTCCTGTCTTGCAGCACAAGCACTGTAGTCTCCAAGCACTGAGGTCAGAGCCTGCAGCATGTAGAAGGGAGAGTGAGGGAGCTGGTCTCTGACCACCAGCATTTATTGAGCATACAGTGATTATCTGACATAAAGCTAGAGAAGCTTTGCCTTGCTCTCTGTTGTTGAAGACAGAGCAACAAGACCCTACAAATAACAAAACCTTGTGTGTCAAAATGCTCCAGGCTCTCCCTGCAATGTAAGTGCTGGCTAGTAGGCACTAAGAGAAACATTTTTAACTTCTTCAGTAGGCTGGATGTTTCTCAGTGCTAGGCAGTCACAGCATTCATAGCTGCTGAAAATATTATTAAGAGCCTCTCCATTTCTTTGCAGTCTCCCAAAACCACTACCACCACAATTAAACCTAGAAATCCAAGCCCAACCAAAATACCCAGTATATCTGAACACTCACTTTTGTTATTTCTCTCTATGGTCCAACAAATTTTTACTCTTTTTCCAATTGACTGGAGGAGCATTAATAGGAGGAAGGGAAATTGTTTGTAGGCTGAAGGTTTCTGCCCTCCTCTAAATGAAGCAGGTGTTCTCTAGAAGCCACCAGAGTTTTGAACTCCCCCAGTATAAAGAGAGGAAGCAAATATGGATTTCCTGCATGTGGAACATTGTTAAATATGTAAATGATTGTAAATATTGCTAGTAGACACTTCTTTGGGCTGTGTTTCAGAAGAAAATGCTGAGTAGCACTGCATTTCTTGCAAAGCCTGATCCAAATATGCTCTGATGGTCTCAAAGCCATTGTCAGAGAGGATGAATAATCCACATGAATTTTTGTGGATTGCGACTAGAGTTGGGTATAAAACAGACTGGTCTCTGTTGAGATGAAGGTCCTGTGATCAAATTTAGGAACAGAGATTTATGCACCAGAAAAGTTTTGGAGAAAAGGTTTTTTCTTGAAATGAAGATAAACCATGAGGAACACAGTTCTACTATCATTTTCCTTCAAGGTAACTTTCACTTGTAGCCTTTAAATATGTTACTGAGCCTCAGTTATTGACACCATGTGCTATTATGGGTGACTTCAGGTATTTTAAAAAAAAAAATTGCATGATAAACAGTTCCTTTCCTGGATTTTCTCAGTCTCCTTCTCCCTCAAATAATCAAAATGCTGCTGCTGTTACAGTGTGCTCTGCTCTGCTTCAGATTATTTTCTACATCAGTTCATGACTTGCAATTCCTGTGGGCTGCAGATTAATCCTTAGGAGTCTCTTGGCGTGTACTGTACATCCAGGTTCTTCAGTGTATTAATTTGACTATCAGCGTAGAAAATGCCAGTGGCTGTAAGGTTATATTACACACTTCATTTTTGTGATTATTTTTCTGTATAATCCAGAAAATTACTTATAAACTTGTAATCAGCATGACTAGACATATTAAGCTTTAAAACTGAAATATACATACCACTTTTCAGATTTTTAAGGATAGATTTAAAATAAATAAATAAATTTAAAAAAAAGAACAGCATAGAAGTGTTCCTTCAAATGACTTTTCAAATGAAACCATTTACATGATTTAATATGGCCTATCTCTAAAGGCCATACATACTGTACAAAGTACATATTGTAGACAGCAGCCCAATAAAAATCTGGGTTTGGCTGAAGGATGTCACAGTCCTTTTCCCAAGTATTGTGTGGATGCCTGTTTTTCCTTCCTGTCTAAAGTAAAAGAGGCCTGGCACTGCATGCAGGGGACGAGCCTCAGCCCAGGTCCCACCTGTTTGGGATTTGGGAGTTAAGGGATGTTCCCACTGTTAGGAAGAGAAATAGACAGGCAGCTTGTGTACACTCCTTCCTCTGCTTCCTCTGCAGCTCCTGGGCTGTGTGCAGCATTAGTACTGCGTGGTTTTGTTGGGAGTGGAAAAGGTCAGTTGTAAGTCAATAGTCCTTCTTTTTTTTTTTTTT
>VWYO01024142.1:117587-137348 GCA_013400275.1 Rhadina sibilatrix
ATTTGGAAAAGACTGTTCATGAAGTTTTTCACTCTGAACAAACCTCAAAGCTTCCTGGCTGTTGTAAAGCTTGGGGAAAATTAATGCAAGCACTGTATTTTCCGAAACATTAATAACATTAAAAAGTGAGCATTGTTGGAGGTGTTATAGAGCACCTTGTGAAGTTACAGGATGGTGGATTGTCTGTGACATGTTCTGATGTAAATGTCTGATGGCTGTTGATAGCAATAACTGGGATCATTTGCTCCTGTTTCTTCAATACAGGAAAAATTCTGTTTTACATAAAGCTATCCTGTCACATTCCTGGGCTTAGAAAGTATGCGTCCCCAGCCCTCCCTGGCTGTCTAACTCATTCCAAAGCTGATCAACTAATAAAAAAGGAGGACATAAGCAAGTCTGTTTGGGGCTGGGGGGACCAAGAGGGACAGAGGCTCTCCTTGCTACAGAGAGACCCAGGTGGGACTAGCCTGAGACAATCCTGCCCAGTTAACAAGGGCACCTGCTCAAGGAAATGAAGGGGAAGAGGAAACTGAGAAGTTACAAACCTGTGGTGAACTTGTGGACATGATGTGTACAGGTCTATTAACTCAAAAAAACCTCAGTTTAGTGGGGTTCTGTGCTGCTTTTAATGAAGATTTTAAGAACCCCCAAATTATTTTGCACTGGATTTCAGGAATACAACACTATTTCTTTTATCCATTTCACTTTATTTACTGTTGACCTTTTCTTATCATGTGATTTAGAACATATTTTATTCCCTGTCCCACCCTTCCAAGCCCTGCCAACAATGCTGGAAATAGAGATCAGTATATTTTTACACTGAATTCTGAGATCACATGTATAAATGCTTGGTTGACTGATGGTTACTCACGCTCTAAAAATGCAGAAGATCCAGATTATAGTGTTTTCTCTGCTTATACTCTGTTTACAGAGGAGAAAGTTTTGGTTGCATTGGATGTTGAATGGAAACCAAAGGTGAAGCCAAGTAACTTTTCACAAAAACGAATTCTTGTTTTCTCGCCAAAACATGAGAACAGTTCCTTTTATAGTAGTCTGTAAAGGACAAGCATGTTGTAGGCTTCATTCTGACCTTTCTGTTCTTCCTAATAATTAAATAAATGGGTTTTGAAAGCTCTAACAAGAATCATGGAGGGAAATGAAAACTGANTCAAAAAAACTTCAGTGTGTAGAATTGACCTAAATGTGGATCCAGAATATCACATTTTGTTTAGCTTGCCTTTGCTAAAGTCTTTTGAAATAACTCTGAGGACCTAGAGGTATTGCAGGCACCCCAGAATGAAAGAGAAGATGAGTTTTAGTCAGGTTACTCAAACCTTTAGTGCCTAGTTCTTTTACCAGCTTCATTCCTCTGGATGCCAATAAAGTCTGAGAAAACTCTGGGTCTCCTGGCCTTCAGAAGTGTCCCAGTAAAAACAGAAATGCCAGCATCTGATATTTTTAATATAAACTTTGAAGGAAGAGGGGCAGATAATGCACACTGGATGAGGTATACAGCATTGTTCAGCTGGACACAATGTATTTTTTATGAAGTGTGAAAGTTGTTATGCCATTTGAGAAATCAGCTGCACTGGGTGCAGAAGTGTGGCCATGAGCATGGGATGCCCACAGGGGAGCCTCCCTGTCCCACCACCCCATGTTCTAAAATTGGTGCCTGCCTACGTGGCAGAACATCTGCATGCCTGCACGCTGGTTTGTAGAGGAAATTATCCCTGGGTAAGGCTTTTAATTCTCTGTAGCACAGGGAATTGAGGGAATTTAAAGGGTGATTGGAATCTGACATTTCTGCCTTTTTATTCTGAACGATACTTTGATTAAAGTGTTGGAAGGCCCAGCTAATGGAGGTGTTGCTGCTATTTCAGATATACAGGGTATGAGATTTGAAGGCAAGCCAAATCACAATGAAACAGAATAATGATGTCCTTGGTTTATTTTTCACTTGGTACATTCAGGTTTTGATTGGATTGTGAGTGAGGCAACAGTTTTCTCTCCCAGAAAGCACTGCTGGTCCTTGGAGGTTTGCAGCCTGTTGTCAAAGCAGAAGCGCTTCCCTGTGAAGGTCGTGGACTGCAGTGGCTGGAGAAAACCGAGGGGCGGGAGGGGGAGAAAGGAAAGACAGAAAAGATTTCTTTATTGGTCCTACCCAGGTACAGGCTTGTCATAAGAAACACGTCTGCAGTGAAATCCATTACTACTTTGACACAGCTCACACTCCTGCTGATGGTGTGTATATCAAAGGAGTTGTTTAGAAATCTGAGGTCTCTGTTCATCTGTCCTCCTCTCTCCTGAGCCTCTCTGTGCTCATTACACACAAATGATTCAGTATTCTTCACCTTGTTCTCTCAGTGCTGGTCCCCTCCACCTCCCCACCCCAACCCCCATCCCCCCAGCACCCACCCNGGACTAGCCTGAGACAATCCTGCCCAGTTAACAAGGGCACCTGCTCAAGGAAATGAAGGGGAAGAGGAAACTGAGAAGTTACAAACCTGTGATGAACTTGTGGACATGATGTGTACAGGTCTATTAACTCAAAAAAACCTCAGTTTAGTGGGGTTCTGTGCTGCTTTTAATGAAGATTTTAAGAACCCCCAAATTATTTTGCACTGGATTTCAGGAATACAACACTATTTCTTTTATCCATTTCACTTTATTTACTGTTGACCTTTTCTTATCATGTGATTTGGAACATATTTTATTCCCTGTCCCACCCTTCCAAGCCCTGCCAACAATGCTGGAAATAGAGATCAGTATATTTTTACACTGAATTCTAAGATCACATGTATAAATGCTTGGTTGACTGATGGTTACTCACGCTCTAAAAATGCAGAAGATCCAGATTATAGTGTTTTCTCTGCTTATACTCTGTTTACAGAGGAGAAAGTTTTGGTTGCATTGGATGTTGAATGGAAACCAAAGGTGAAGCCAAGTAACTTTTCACAAAAACGAATTCTTGTTTTCTCGCCAAAACATGAGAACAGTTCCTTTTATAGTAGTCTGTAAAGGACAAGCATGTTGTAGGCTTCATTCTGACCTTTCTGTTCTTCCTAATAATTAAATAAATGGGTTTTGAAAGCTCTAACAAGAATCATGGAGGGAAATGAAAACTGTGAAATAAAGGGTGGATTCTAGGAGCAGATATCTAACAGTAGAATGTATAACACTTACTGCAAACAAAAATCTTACTATAAACAAATTTATATTTATAAATAAGAGAAATCATCATAAATCTGATTTTTTTTCTGTAACTATTTTAAGTTCCATGGTACCTGTATCCTTGCCTATAGGATGGCTCAGTTATACTAGCATAGATTTGCAAGAGGTTGCTTGAATTGAGATTCTTTCTAGAGGGCATATAAGTAGAACTTGTACTTAGTTATATCAAATTCCTCTATTAGGAGTAAAAGTTATCCTCAGTGAAGTGGTATTTCTGTCCCAATCACCTGATTGATGTAAAGCTTTAGAGAATGTCAGTTGGGGCACATTTTTGCCTTGGGAAAGGAAATCTACTGGATTATGTTGTCCATCTTTATTTCCTGTTCAAAACAAGGCATGTCTTTACAGAATCAATTCAGAATTACTGCTGGGTTTACCACAGTTGCTAACTTAACAATGTTTTTCAACTGTTACAGCTAAAAACCATAATTGGAAACATTTTATGTTTCTTTTGAAATAAACTGAATGACAGTGAACATTCACCCTTTCATCTTGTAAGGACAAACTTATTTTTCTTGGGGAATAGTAGCTGAATTGTGAAGCCTAAACTCTACGAATACTGTTGTCACCTCTCTTATTTTCTCTTTAGTCCTTTTGCCGTTTTTCCACTTCTCTGAGTCATGCACATCCATTGCTGTACTGCTTTAGCTACTTTAAATAAGCCCTTTCCTCCACCAAGGCGGCTTGCTAATTTTTGCATGTTATCTTAAGCTGATTTAACAGTCATTTTGCCAACTCTTCCCAGCTGCTGCTACTGCTGAATTGATTCATTTTGCACTTGACATGTTGCAGGCAAATGTGAAGCAAAGTTTACTTGACCAATAATCCTTCCCTTAACTGAAGGAAGGATGTGATTTGAACAAGGAATTGTTCAAAATGTGGACAGAGTTTGTGTAGGTTTTTTTTTTTTTGTCTGTTTTGTCTGTTTGTTTATTTGTTTGTTCATTTGTTTGTTTTGGGGGCACCCCCTCTCCCCCCCCCAAATCTGCCTACTATAGACACTGAGGTTATTTCCTTCTTATCTGTTTAATTCTTATCTAGAAAGTGAAAAATACCTTAGCCCTAAATAGTAACCAAGGAATTAATTTTTCCCTGGTGCAATAAGTCAATCTATGGAGGCTTTTTTTGATGGATTATGAGTTCCTAAGAGGTGTTGTCTGTCTTGGAGTGCTTCCAGGAGCTGTTGCTCAGCCTGATGATATTTCACAGACTTGCAGAGCAGCCGAGGCTGGAAGATGCCTCTGGAGATCATCTACTCTAATTACTTGCTCAGAGCAGGATCAGTGAGAGCAAGTTGCTCAGGGTAATGTCAATTTGGGTTTTAAATACCTCCAAGGATGGAGACTCCACAGCCTGTCCCAGCAACTGACTAGCCTCACAAAAATCTGTTTTCCTTCTTAAGTATCTATGGAATTTCCTCTATTTCAGTTTATGCCTATTGTCTCTCATTCTGCCAGTGGGCACCAAAGAGAAGAGTCTGACTCTGCTCTGCTCCGCTCCCTCCCATCAAATACTTAGTTACTGATAAAATCCACCTGAACCTTCACAGCTCCTGGCTGAGCAGTCCCAGTTTGCTCAGCCTTTGCTCATCTGGAACGTGGTCCAACCACTTAATCATTTCTTTGTGGCCTTTCCATGGACTCTCTCCAGTGTGTCCTTACTGGCGAGCCCAGCACTGGACTCAGTGTTCCAGCTTTGTCTGACCAAGGCTCAGCAGAGAGGAAGGATCATCTCCCTTGACCTGCTGGAGACAGTCTGCCTGATGCAGCCCAGGATAACATTTGCCTTCCCTGCTGCAAGGGCACATTGCTGGCTTGTGCCCAGCTTGGTGTCCACCAGAACCATTTTTGGAAAACTGTTTTCCAGCTGTTTGGGCCCCAGCTTCTGCCAGTTCATGCAGTGGTTCCTCCCCCTGTGCAAGACTTTGTACTTCCCCTTCTGAACTGCACAAGGCTCCTGTCAGATTCCTGGATAGACTTTTTTCAACCAGCTCCAAACTTGAGCCCAGCAGTTCAGCTAGTTTTCAGTACACCCCACTGGCCACTTATTCCATTACTAAACCCCCAAACCAGAGGGTTTTAACCCTGTGTTACAATGTTAAAAGTCTTGCTAAAGTCAGTATAAACTGCATCCACTGCCATCCCCCCCTCACTGAGCCAATCACCTCTTCATGAAATGCTGTCAGGTTGGTCAGACATCACTTTCCTATATAAAACCATGCTGTCTACTCCCAGTCAGCTTCTTTCCTTTCATATGTGGTTAGGACGTGGTTTCAAGGATGATTTGCAGGTTTTTCAGAGGATTTGCTTCATTGCTTTCCCAGGTTACCCAAATATTCTTTGCTTTATTTGGAAATGAGTGGCATTTGCTTTCTTCCCCTTCCTCCAGAGCCTCCCACAAAGGCCTCTCTCAAATAATCAATAGTCACCTTGCAGTGACTTCGACCAGCTCTTTCAATGCTTTTGTTTGCCAGCAGCCTGCCTGACTAGTGTGGAAGGTGGCTTTCAAGAGAGATTGGGGGTCTCTTCTGTTCTGTCGATGCCAGGTTTTTGCAGGGCATGCAAGCACCACAGGCATCAAAACTGTCCATATTTGCCTGTGTGCCCGCATTATAAAACTAGGTGCAAATCAGTTTAGAGCTCATCTTTCAGGAGGTATTCATCTGAATTCTAGATTTTCGGAACATCCCTTTGCTGGAAAGCCCATCTAGTTAAATTATTACGTAGTATACAATGTCCATTATTTTTTAGAAGTCTGCTCATGTTAAAAAACCCCTTAAATATATGAAGCAAACACCTGCAGTGGTATCAGCACATTTTTGAAAGTTATTTAAAAATTAGAAGTTAGCGAAGTGTCTAAGGTGGGTACTTCAATTTGGTTTGTAGTCTGTGAAAATATGGTTATTATTTTGAAGACTTGTTGCAAATTTACTCTGAGTACAAAATTTTTAAAAAAGCCTGAGAGACATTTATTCTATACAGATTTGAACATGTTGAGTTTTTAGTTTTGTTGTCTTTAATTCAAAATCAAAGAAATAAAAGTAAGCCCTTAAAGCATTTGTTGCCTGCCAAATGAATGTTGTTGTTATTGAGTGCATAGTCAGTGTGTCTCTCTTAGAAGTACTGTGGTTAACTTTGCCACTTCAGTCATTTAGATGAAGATAAATTCTGTTTGTTCCATCTTTCTCTGTATCTGCCTTATGTTTGGGTAATTTTTCATATCATCTTTTATTGCAGGAATTTTAGTATGCTTCCTGATTATTTTTTAGTAATAAGGAACTATCAGTGTTTTTAATGACTAATAAGAGATGTAAAGTATTTTTCTAGGCCATATTCATTTCAGTCACCTGAGTTTCAAGCCCTATTTTTGATGTTATTTTCATTTGTTAAAGTGCAACAAAGAAAGAATAAGCTGCTTTTTGAACTGTTAAGTAGCATATCCTGTAATTACATTAATGTGTAGCTCAGTTAAATGTTAAAATTTAGCATAAGGTGTTTGAAATGAAATACTGGAAATATTTACTTATACTCAGAAATCATTCAGTGCCATTCTGATGGGAAAGGCTCCCAGTTGGGAACCTGTTAGAAACCTGAGGACTCTTCTTGGAAACTTGTAAGATGTACTTTTTATATAACAGCTTTTCATTAAGACAGAATATTTTTGAGCCAGAAAGAAAATGTATTGTGCAGGTCACAGTTTCTAGGGCTCCTTAAGTCAATACCAATTCTTTGGAAGTTATATTGTTTTGGTTTTACACCATACAAATTTGCATCCTCTCTATTTTGTTTTATTTTAATGCTTTGTATTGTAACTTGCATGCACTGAAGCCTGTTTTTTGGTCTACAGCTAAACCTACAGCTGTGACCAGCCATGGGAAGTTACTTTTAGAAATCCTCTATTTCTTTCTCACACAAAAGTAGCACACTTCTCTGCAATTGCCTGAGTTATTTTCCAAATAAATACCAGGAATTACATTTTATCAGTGATGATTTAATTCTGTGTTTTCTGCACAGTAAAATTCTCCCACCCCCACCACATTCCACCACAAGGATTTTTGGGTTTAGTTCTGTTTTTTTCTTGTGGGGTTGGCTTTTTGGGTTTGTTGGGGTTTTTTGGTTGCTTGGCTGGTTGTTTTTGTGAGAATATGTTCCTGGGCAGTTGTGGTACCTGAGTCTGGAACACTGTAAGAGTTTTCAGTGTACTCCCTGTACCATATAGCCCGCAGCGTGGTGTTTGAAATATAAATGAATGTGTCAGCAGCCTGCTTTGTAGATGTGTAATGCGATCAGTGGGTCTACAAGCATTAATTGGATATTAATTGCCAATATACTCTGCAAAATTCTGAGGCCCAGGCGGGATTATGAATTTGTAATCACTGTAAACAAACGCCTGGTTAGTTTTTAGTCAGTGAGTTTGAATACTGAAATTAGGTTGGCAGAAGAGGGCAAGAATGTATTTTCTGTATGAAAAGGGAAGTTGTCGTGATGCAGCCAGGGCTGCAGTCATAGCTGAAAATGATCAAAGCTGTTGCAAGAAAGAATCCTAGAGGTGAGTTTATGAAGCTTCAAGCACCTCATGTGATGGTAGTGACAGTTATTAGCTGTTACAGCTGTTGTCAAAAGATCTAGTTATTCTGAAGCATATCGCACATGATCTGAGTGGAATGAATGTATAAATCGTTCTAATTATTATTGATATGGTGTAACAGCTGAAAGTAGTATTTGTGGGAAATCGTATGCACACTTCAATTAAGCTATAATATAAATGCAATTTAAAATGTAACTGCAGATTAAGTGTAACACTCAAGCCTGACTTCACGCAGAGAAACCCTCTTATGGGGCCCTGACAGTTAACAATATCATCGTTTTTAACAGACAGAAATGTCAGTGCTGCAACCCAGTCAGAATTGCATCAGAAAATCAGTGAATCCCTTTCTTTCTGGGACTAATGCAGTCAATACCCCAGGTTTCCTTATGCACAGAACCTTTCTGCCTCAAGGTTTCTTTATGGAAGCCAGGAGGACAGAGCTGCCTTCCAATGCTATTCAAACACTAGTGGGGCAACTTGCACCTCTAGCTTGTATGGTCATATTTCTAATAAAATAAATGCATTTATACATTTACAAAACATTTACGAGGTTTTGTTTTTATGATGCAAATATTGTGGCAAGTGTAGCCTGCCTGTAGAGGATGTTGAAGGGATGTTGGGACAGTAGGAACTGATGAAAAAGCAGAATCAGGAGCTGTTTGAAGGTGCACCAGGATGTGGGGCAAAGGGAGAGAAGTCAGCCAGAACACAGTTGGGGAGGTTTGAAGGAAAGATCTGAGATGCATGTCACCCACAGTGCTCTGCCATGATAATGCATGCCCAGTGAAGAGTTTGCCTGAGAATGTAAGGTGAAGAAAACTGTAAAGAAATAGGAGCAGGAGTAGCAGATATGGGAGTTCATTTTAACTCTCTTTACTTCTCATTTGCATCTTTGTGTCACCATGTCTTTTCAGGCTGGTTGGCAGGTAGATTTGCAAGAACTTACTGCTGGAGTTACAGCTTTCACAAAAGGGAGTATGGTATCAAGGATGAGAAAGCACAGGTTTCTCACTCAGAGCCCTTTCTAGTTCTCCTCTCTTTCCCTCCCTGACAGGTCTGCTGTATGTCGCTTCACCATGTCTCTTTATAATCTAAATCATCTTGTTCTGTGTGTATAATAAACCACATGCTTCCTTGATGCAGCATGGTATAAATTAAAGATTATGCATAAATTGTGATGGGTTCAATTAATCACAGACTAAGTTAATTTAGACCTCACACTGGAATATCTGTACTACATGTCTTTGACTTGAACCCCATTTGTGGGCAGGAAGGACTTGTTATGATCTTGTTTGTTCTCAGTGAAGCTCAGTCACCAACACTGGGGCTGCCTTCAGGTCTCTGTGGGGTTGGACACATCCACCTCGAGCACCAGAGGCTGAAAGCCTCAGAGGGAAAACTGCTGCTCAGATTGGGGCTGAGGCAAAGCCTGACAGGCCCACACACTTCTGAAACAGAGATGAATTCACTGGAGGCGTGAGGGAGGGAGAGGAATGTTTCAGTTGTGCGGGACCAGGGCTGCTGGAGGTGCTTCAGGGCTGCTCCCATTATCCATTGTTTGAGTAGTATTGCCCATAAACTGCTTTGCCAGCTGCAGGACACTGGCCCTCTTTTGCCAGTTGATTTGTCATGATTGTCCTTTTGCCCTCCTCCTCCCACTTCCCTATAAAAAAAATTAGATTCAATTTTTACATCTTTTGAGTAAAAATGTTATGGGGCCTGTTATGGCTTGGCACAAAAAAAAAAAAAAAGGCAAATTGGACTGGGCTTGGTTGCCTTTGCCCAGAGGTGATGAGATTGCTGGTAAATGTCCTGCTGAGTCTCTTTCTTCTCTCTTTATTTATTGTCAGGAACTGGAGCTTTTGAAGTAGAAACATGGTTTGCTGTGGCTACTGATATTGAATCCCTCTCTTCCTGTTTCAGACAGCCTCCTCATTACTGCTAAGAAATGTCCCAGCAGTTACAATGCCAGTTTTGATCCCAAATCACCAGCATGATACACTAATCCCTTCACCCTGTCTGAAAGGTTCTTATTACCTTACTGCTTTCAAAAAACTAACTCCACAAGAGAGCAAAACAGAAAAAGATCCTCTCTGGTGGACTCTTTAGTTATCAGGCAACAAACAGGAGTTACTGCTGATTTTATTTCCATGGTATTGATAATATTGCCTTTTTGCCTCATATTGATCTGCTAAAATGACTATTGTCACCTGTTGTTACCATTTATCTCATAAGAACATAAATCTCATTGTATGGCTCATTCTTTGAGCCAAGAAAAATAAGCAAAATGCATCTCCTAATGGGGTGGGAAAGTCTGATGGCTCCTCAGTATTGGCTTTGCAGACTTTGCAGTGTCATCAGCTGTGGGCCAATTTTGTTTTACAGCAAATCCCTTCTCCCAGAATAATTCCTTACCTGACCACATATATTTAATCCCCCTTGATCCTTGACAAAAACTCCTATCTTTTTTCCTTAGGGACCTTCAGTTTCTTTTACTGTGTTTTCATTCTTCCTTTTTTCTATTTACTTAGATACTGAAGAAACAGGTAATAGAGAAAAATAGAAATTTCTCCTGTGTACCTAATGCATATTTTCAAGTGAGAGAAGATATTAGGATATTACATATTTCAAAGATGTTAGGAAAAAAATGCTTGGATATCTCAGTGTTTTGAAAACCTTATGTGGTGTATTTTCCTAGAGAAAGTGGGAAATTCAGTATGGCTTTCATATTTAATGTATGCTACGTTAAGTGTTAAAATTTTGTGAAATATTTATAAGCTTACAAGCCTTTTCACTTGGCTATTTACTGTTAAATTTCATTGAGTGCAGCTTCTCTTGTTTATTCGTTTGCCTAAGCTGAGTACAACAATCCTGTGTTCAAAGACTTTTGGTAACAACTTTGATTTAAATCATACTGTGGAGAGTGTCTGTGATGATTCTCTCTCCTTGTCTTGAAGCTTGTGGAGGGACTGATCTCACTACCTGTTCAAAATTGCTAGTATTTGCCTTCCATTAGGTCCTTGAAACTGCACTGTTGCTCCTTTAAACTCTTGAGGACCCACAAATCTGCTGGGAGCAAGATGTTCTGGGAATCTGCAAATTCGCCCTTGGTTGATAATTTTTCCATTCAGTATTGCTGCTAGAGCGTGAGGCTTACTGGCCTTTCCAGCCCACTTCTGGGTTTGCCATGCCTTGAAGAACTATTCACTCTCAGGTCTTTAGAGATGACCCCTGGAGGCATCTCAGCCAACAAAGAAATTCTTTTTTGCTTTCTCCTTGTTCTGTGCAATTTGACTATGCAATATCCATGGTATATAATTTATTTTACCTTTTTTCCTCTCACTGATTAATCCATTTTGCATTACATACTTTGATAATATTGAGCATTCTGGATCTAAGACAAAAGCCCTTTTCCCTTCTTTATAGCTGCCCTACAAATGACTTAAAAGGTATTTGCACGCTTAACAATCTTCCTGATTTAGAACGTCAGACTTGCAGGGTATTTGCACTGAGGTTATGTGTAGCTCAGTCAGGAACTGATTCAAATATGCATTTGATAATCATGGATTCATCCTTTTCCTGTTGACATAGACTGGTTTCATTCAAAATTTGAGGAGTGGTTTCAAGAACTATGTCACAAATGTATGATTCTCAGTGTTGTATAAGCTTGCTACTTAATTCAGTTTTTGTATAAGCATTCTACTTAACTCAGCTTAACTTTGCCTCTCATGCTTTCCCTGACCAATATTTGAGTTTGTTTCAGGCATCTTTAGAGGACTTAGGTAATTCACACGGGTTTAAGTGTTTAATGTACTGTGGACATGTATATATTTTGTGTAAGAGAGAAATTATTTGAATATAGGATGCTCTCCTGTTACTTAAAACTAGTCCATAGTTAATTACAAAGTGAGGAACGCCTAAAATCCCATCGTTAGAAAATTGTAGGGAACTGTACTATGTGCAAAACTGTATTCTGCCTAGTGATGAAAGTTAAATCTACTGTACTGTCTAGCCATGAAAAGGGTAAGAAGGGATCTAATTCCTCTCTAATAGATAGTTATGAAGAAAATTAAGTTAGACTGTTCTCATGAGTTTACAGGGAAAGGATGAAACAGATTTCCAAAAGTAAAATGTTGACAAGATACTAAGAATTATTGTTTTTTACTGTGTGTGTCATTGGTGAAGCAGAGGGGTTGTAGAATCTTCTCCCTTGGCAGGGTTCCAGACTCAATTGGACACAGGTCTGAGCTCTGGAGGAGGCCTTTGAGAACAGTGTTGGACTTGATGGCCTTCCTTGCAGCCCTTGTTATTCTGTAATTATATGTTTGCTTTACAAAGAATGTCCCAAGTATATTTAATTTAGAACACAGTTATAGCACCACAAATTTTCTAAAACAAGAAATCTTACTGAAAACTCTAACTTGGAAATTATTTTTTATTTATTTATTTATTTATTTATTTTTTATTTTTTTGTTTCAGCAGCCTGTGGGGTTTACTCCTCAACATATTCCTTGGGACTACTCTGTTAATTCTATTTTGTGTTTATTTTAGTGAGCCACCATTCTAGCTGGGTATTTCCTTGATATAAGTGTTCCAGATTGTAACCCCCTGTAATCATGAGAACTGCTTTTCAATGATCCATAAAGATAATAACAATAATTACTGAACAGAACAATGTAATCAAGAATGAGCCTCGGCAAGTTTAGATCTGTTATTTCATGGCACATAGGGCAGAAAGCTCTTTATTCTTCTTGTCACACATAAATTGTGCTCCAAGCTCTGCATAGCTGTTTGTCTCAATCTATGGGCACTGCTCAGAACTTCTCAAAATAGTTTCCACTGCACAGAAGTAAAACAGCTTTGACCTGGATTAACTGGAGCATAGACTCCTAATGAGCCAGACGGATCAACACTGTTGGGCAGAAATGATAGTTACAATGTTTTCCACAATAACCCAGCAGTTGCCTTGGTTTTCTCCTCGATAAAAGAACCAATGTTAATCTTGGTCCGTAATGGTTAAGCAGTGACTGCTGCAAGGCATTTCCTTTGTCAAAACCTTATCTTACATCATTACAAAGGGAGGATCCAAAGCTGGAATGCTGAATGAGGTTTCTCCCTGTGACTGTGACTGGGTACAACATCTGCCAGCTAGCTCTAAACTGGATAAAGCACCCAAAGAAGAACACTGTCATTACGCTTTGATTTAGGGAGTATAGAAGGTTTTGTTTTGTTTACATCCCTTGTGCAGAACACAGGCAAAGGTCAGAGAAACTGATCTTGGGAGTGCATCAGGCGATAAGTTGTAGAATTCAACACGGAAGGTCCCAGCAGTTCAGTGTCCAAGTGTAGGGAAACTTTCTTTGTGGATATATCGATCTGCAGGCTCCTCTGTCTGGGCAGAGGGGAAGTGCAGCAGTCCCTGCCCAGCCAGCAGTGAAACAAGATCTCAGTGATGTGCCTTAGACAAAATGTCCAGGCTTTGAGTGCAGCCTAAATGGACGACATTCTCAGTGTAGCTCCTTTATCACCACCCCTCCCACATCTCATTCAGCCTCAGAGAGCTTTCCCATGGACTGACAGCACTCTCACAAAACACCTAAGGTTTGGGAGGGCTACTAATCACCAGCTGCCCTAACCCAACCCTGTTGTGAGCCTGCACTTGTGGCAGCTCCTGCCTTGCAAAAGGAGCAGGGAAGTGCTTCTGAAATAGGCTTGTGTTCATTTTGAATAGGTACAGAAATGTTAAAGAGCAACGGAATATGCTGCAAAGATTGTGTCTGCTGGGGAGGGAGAGTTACAGGCCAAAGGGATTGGGTTCTCCTACTTAAATGCTAAAAGGGAACAAGCCCTATCTCTGTTCTCCAACACAGAACTTCCTGTAAATTCATTGACAAACTGTGAACGATACATAAAGACCATGTAACTTAATAGCTGGTCCTCCATATTCTCTTTTGACCTTTCAGCTATAAAAGACAATTCCTTAGAGTTTCCAAAAGTACAGTTCATTGCTCTTTGGTTTAGCGTTACAGAGCAAGTATAGTAAGTATCAGACCTTATTACAGTGACTTTTTTTTTTATCTTTGCAAAACCATTATACACCTCTTTGACCTTTAAAAGAAAAAGTGCAAATATGGTTCAGCAAATGTTTCCAGCATTAATTTCTGTTTTTCAGAATTACAAATATGTGGGTCTTAATCCATATGGCCTGTATAAAGCCTGTTTTATTCCTTCTTGCTTTACTCTTGTTTTGATAGTTTTTCTCAGTTCCCCTTCATCCAATATCCTCCTCTCTTAGTCCTTTTCTCAGTTTTTTCTCTATTTGTGATCAAAGAGAGCAGAAAATACCTTTTTTTTTGGTACTTTTTTTTTTTTTTTTAATTGTAGGATGTGATTTTATTTGTCAAGAAAACCCAACTCTGTAAATCGCAATAAGATAACCATGTAAAATTGATAAGATATTTTCAGTTTTTTACTGCCCTGGGCAACCTAGTATCTTTTCCTTTCACTCACAAACTTAAAACCTGAAGATTTTTTCTTAATCCTTTTTCCAATGTTTGATACTATTTGTTTAGAAAGTTACTTATTGCTATGCAGCATGTGTGTGAAAAAAGCATTGCCAAATTAATAATGGCAGCAGAAAGAATCATGATTTTTTTTTCATTGTTAAGGAAATGAAATAATTTTTTCCTGAGGGTTGTGACCTTAGCAAAACATCACTTATCTATTTTCCTTTTTTTCAGCTTTAAAAAACAAACAAAACCATGGGAATTGCTAATCACAAATTTTGCATATTGCTATATACCCACAGGTTTTTTTTTCTGCTTGTGAGTGACATTGCTTGTAGAGATACAAGGATCAGTTTTAAGGTGGGAGCAGGTTACACATTGCTGTCATTATCTATTAGTTGTGAAGTTTCATTTTTTTTCTGAAGCCAAAAAGAGCAAGTGAGATGACACATAAAATCAATGTCACAGGTTGTTTTTTAGTGTTTTGTTCAACTCAGTTCTTGAATATTTGGACAAGAGCAGTTAGAATTGCAGTCACACTAGTGGTGGTTTGTCATTTAACTCTTGCTCTGATACAAAGTCTTCTGCACTCTGTAAAATATCCTCTGCTGGCATACATGAATATTACTCATTTCACTTTAATTGAGGATCTGGCTCAGGCTTTGATCTCTATTTAGAACTTGTCCAACTTTTCCCTTTATGGCCAACAATGTAGTACCAGATTTCTGCTAGCTGAATACATGCACTATATATATATATAAAGTAACTAATGACCTTTAAATAGCTACCAGTGGACAATTTTTAACTTGTTATAATAGTTTGCCGCTATTTGGATGCCCTGTTCTCAGTGCAGTATGCAGCACATTAAAATTCCAGAGCCCACAAGGACATTTACTATGAATTGTGGCAGTGTTTTCCTCTGTGTCAGCTTTCAAGCCTTTCACGTAGTAGCAGGGTCCTGCTCTGAGGAACTCCAGTGACAGTAATGAGCGCTGGCAAAGCATTTTTGTGGGCAGTGTACCACCAGAAATCATATTTCAGCCCCCCTCCACAGAAAAAAAAAGCCCAAAGCACCTTGGCATCTATGGAGTTCCCATTGTCAGCTGGTGAAATACACTGTAAATGGCAACAGCTGCCTTAAATTTTGCCACTTATACAGTCTACATATAAATTCGAAATAAAGGTTACAGATGAACATTTAAAAGAAAGGGAGGGAGAAACCCATTTCCTGGCATAACAGTGTTGAAAACAGCATCACACAGAACGGAAATTTTGTTCTACAAATACAAAGTGGGTAAACCATTGTGAGGAATGACAGGCTTGTTAAGGGGGAGTCTAAGAAAAAAAAGCAGTGTAGAAATTGAGTATGGTGGTGTATAGGTTTTGTGTGTACACATTTTGTGGAATGGCAGAGCAGTGAATGTGTTGCTTCTTTGCAGTTCTAATTGTGTCTCTATTTTCTGCATACATTAGAGCATAAATGGAGCCATGTTCTAGAATACAGCATAAAAGGAGGTATCTTGAATAAGAAATAAAGGAATAAATAGTTACTCCCCTCAAAATTTCCCATATCTAACCTAAACTTTCCAGAGAGATAGAGATGTTCTAAAACTCACTTGAATTTATTGAGGAAATACATCAATAGGAGGCTGTAGTTCTAGAGTCTGATATTATTACAAAACAACAAAAAACCAAGCCCCCTCAAATCCCCTTCCTCCAAATCAACTAACTGCTAGTTAATTGTTTTGTTAGTCTTTTAAGAAGATTTATTAAGGAAGAGAAGGATTTATTTTGTGGAATGGATTAATTATGTTTCATTTGTTGAATTGTACATTTTAGGTTTGGATTTCAAATAATCCTCAACTCTGAAAAGCAGAGTTGGCTTTCACCAGCCATGTTGGGGGATGATAGAAAAAATTTACTTGAAATTATTGTGTAAGAATAACATCGGAACTTGAAATGGAAATAAATAGTTCATATATCACCTTCTCTAGCAGGATGAAGTGTTCAAGTTTTCAAGATTGATATTTTTTAAACTTGAAAAGCTGTGGTTACTTATGAGCCTGTCTGACATGGCCTGGATTGATCAGGGAGATGACCTTTTCCATGTGAGCTTTTGCAAGTATCAGGGCTAAATTACTCCTGGTTCCTTCTGTCTAAAATTTCTTTCTGTCTGGTTCTTGTACCTCAGAGATGCTTTTGACAGGCACTGTGATGCTCAGTAAATGTGACAGACTTGAGAAGATTTCAATATGTCCCTTTAGACTCGAGGCCAGACACTTGGTGATGACTGAAGACCATGAAATCTCCTTTCCCTTGTCAGGGGCAATCGTTGCCTGGGAGAGGGTGCTGGCTCTGTGACAAAGTGCCATCATGTACCATCTCTTCGTGTCATGTGCAGTACTGTGGCCACTGTATTTTTTTTTTTTTTTTTTTAAACTTGTGATTGTTTACAGAAAATGTGAAATGCCTGTAAACTGTACCAGCACTTTTAAAAAATAATCTCTAAATCAGGAAGTGGCCTATTGTATTTTCTCCTGTGTGCTGACTGTGCAGCGTGCAGGTGAAGCTGCTCTTAGTGCTGCTTTGTGCATATGCCAGGCTCTTGTTCACAGGAAAAGTGAAACTTGTGTGAAACTCCCTCTGCCAGGGGTCGTTCATGTCACTCTTCTGGCCCTGGGAGACACAGATCAGCAGTAGCTGAGACTGCAGCAGAGTAACCTGCTCACAGATATTATCTGAACAAATGCATGACTATTTGAGGGTTAGTTTGAGCTTTAACTTGTGCTTAAAGCAGTGCTTCTCCAGAGTCCAAGGCAAAATTGAAGCTGATGGCCAAGTCTGGTGAATTGTGTCGAAGTGTTATTGCTGTTTTGCGATGTGTAAAAATAGACACAAGGATCAGAGAGCCTGGTTCCCTGTAGGTGGAAGATTAGCCCACTAACAGAGTAATTTATTTCATAGAATCACAATATTCTGTGTGTCCCCTTTGTGTTGCTTTCATATTAGAGTGATTTCTTCCTTAAAAGCTTTCTGTGCAGCACTGAAAGAGAGAGCAAAGTTGAGTAATTTTTTTTTGTATCCCTTTCTTGTCAAAAAGGGTGACTGGAGAAGTGACCTTTTAACAGTGCAGAATAGAAGAGCTGCATTTTGTATGAATTTTTTTGTTGTTTCTAATAAAGCAGTCCTGTCCTGTAGGAGACACAAAAAAGCAGATGCTATTGAGAGCATTGCAGCACAGCTGGAAATTCCACCAAAATAATTTTTCTATATACACCCCTAGGAATACATTGATTTGAGGTTTTTTAAGTACTAAAGGTAGATTGTTCCTCTTCATATTATTGCCTAATCGGTGTGTTAGATGAGCTTGGGTATTTGACCTACTTGGGGGTTTGTTAATGGAGTAAAGAACCACAGGTTTGTGGAAGTGCTTCTAAGGTATGTTTTGGTGGAGACTATGCAAAACTGATATCAGGGAAAGTTTGGCTGTTTCCATTTAGATCAGGAGAGTTTTTTTCACTTTTCATGTAAGAACACCTATCAACACTCAAAGCCCACCTGGCTCCAAATCCAAATCTGATGCCTGCTGCTCGTGGCGGTAGGGAGGAACAGTGGACCAAGCTGAATTCATATGGTGATCTCAAGATTAATTTCCCAGTCTCCAAAAATTTAAGGAATCCCTCCTTTGGGGTTTTGTTTATTTGTTTTTTCTTGCAATAAACCTGCAAACTTTAATGGACCCTTTTATTGAATTGCTTACAGTAGAGCTCAAGCTGTAAATGTGATTATGCTTTGGTATTATCTCATATGTCTAGTTTAATGTACACAAAAGTGATGAAAAATCCATAAGACCATGTAATAATTGTATCATGTATAAAATTGGGTTGAGCAATGACATTGCAGCAGTGGCAACATGACATTGAAACCTAGTAATTTGGTCTATATTGCTATAATTTAACCTTAGTATTTAGAGCTGAGATCAATATCTTAGTGGTTAACTTTTTTTTCACTAAAAAGCCTTAAAGTTTTTCACAAAGCAGTGAGTAGTTTGTTAGTAATATTGTCATTTACATTTCAATATTCATCTATTAGCTGTTTTAAGTAGTGTGTAAAAAGTAAGCCACGTTATTTCCTCTGAAAATGTACTATGAACCTAATATTTGACTAAGAAAAAATAATTTTAAAAATCAAGCTGATCAGTGTGGTCTTGGAAATCTGAAGTACCCATAAAGACAACAGGTCATAGTAAAGTCTTGATTTTCATTGTTCTCATCTTTTTTTTTTTCATGCCAATTAACTTTGACCAATTTGAATATTTTTGTGCAGCATTTCTGTATAGGAAACTGGGTGAAGGATGAATAAAAAAGCCTAATGAAAAATTTGCTTCATAACAGTTTTTATTAGGATTATTGTTGCTTTCTGTTTTGAAGTCAGTAAGGATTTAAGCCACAGTAAAGCTTCAATTGAAAAAATATCTGCTTTAGACTAGAGTACTAGGGAGGAAACGAATGAATTGTAATCTTGAGTTATGATTTATAGCAAACTAGAGTTAGAATCTCTGCGGCTTTCAGGATGACAGTAGATGACTTTCCTTTGAATTAGGTGTGTAATGAAGGATTTTTCTTGACACTGCTCTGAGGCTTTCTGGTATCTGACATGTATCTCATAGATTATTTCTTTCTCTCCAAGAAATAATCTGCACCAGGGATAAAATGCTAAGTAAATAGAGCCCAAAAATGAATGGCATAATGTTTTCCTGGTGTAGATTCTGTCCTATCTGTCCTCCGTAACTGTCATTTACAGGAACATTGAGGTGCAAGTCTTCCAGATGTGAGCAAAAAATTAAAGCACCATTAGCTTGACATAAGAGGTATAGAAAAGTATGAATAGAAAAGAACGACAATGAGCTTTAGTTTGACAAGTGCAAAGATGATGCATTTCAGGACACAAAAGTTTCAAGCCTTACAGGTGTTCAGTGGGGGGAGAAAATCTAACACAACTGATAGATTTTTAGAACTATAGCCAAAAAGGTACACACAAATAAAACCCCTGAATATATAATCAAAAGCTATAGAGTTGTTTCTTTTTTCCTCAAAATTAACGCTCAGTGAAATTACAATGTATGCATGTGAGGTCTGGTTTGTGAACAACCAGCTAAGTTTGACAATAAAAATAATAAACTTGGGTGAGCTAATAAGCCTTTTCCCTCTGTGTGGTTTGTCATTCACTTTTAGCTGTTGCTGATAAGGAGAGCTTGGCCTAATCGTGTTGCCTGTTAGACAAGTGTAAATCCACGACTTGAGGGTAAATGAGAACAGAACCTGTCTGATCTCCCCATCTCTTTATCCCTCACACTCAGCTTCTCTGACTTGTTTTAATTTATTTATTTTTATCCTTTTTTTTTTTTTTCCTGATCATTCCCTTTGCCTTTTTTTTT
>VWYO01024146.1:0-32756 GCA_013400275.1 Rhadina sibilatrix
GGGTGGGGCAGGATGGGAGGGGCCGTTTTTTGGCTGACACTTTCTGTCTGTTCACACTGCAGAGTGACATGACCTCCTCTGCTTCCCCTCCATCCCCGGGCCCCGGTCCGAAGGAGGGGTTCCGGGGGAAGGGGCAGACACTGGAGGGGGTAGTCCCCCCTCCACCCTGGGCACTGTCCAAACACACCGTCCCCAGCCGTAGCACTGCTGGCGGTTATTGTGGCCAAAATGCAGGGCTTGGTACTTGGACTTATTAAACTTCATCTTATTGGTTCCACCCATCCATCCAACCCTTCCAGGTCTCTCTGCAGAGTCCTCCTCCCTTCCAGTAGATCGACACACGCTCCCAGCTTAGTGTCATCCCCAAATTTACTAATGAAAACTCAGTACCCTCATCCATGTCATCAGTGAAAATACTGAACAGAGCTGGCCCCAGCACAGACCCCTGAAGGACACCACTCCTGACTGGCTGCCAGCTGGATGCAGCACCACTCACCACCACCCTCTGGGCCCGGCCATCCAGCCTGGTCTTAACCCAGCAGAGAGTGCTCCTGGCCAAGCCGTGGGCTGCCAGCTTTTCCAGGAGTGTCCTGTGGGAGACAGTGTCAAAGGCCTTGCTTAAGTCCAAATAGACAACATCCACAGCCCTTCCTGCATCCACCAGGGGGGTCACCTGGTCATAAAAGGAGACCAGGCTGGTCAAACATGACCTACCCCTCCTAAACCCGTGCTGGCTGGGCCTGATACCCTGGCCATCCTGTAGGTGCTGTGTGATGGCACTGGGCATAAACTGCTCCATCACCTTACCTGGTACCCGTAAGGGGACGAGCCGGTGCCACAGCAGCCATGGCCCATCCCAGTTGCTCTCAGAAGGACAGAGGTGGCTGCTCCATGCCCGGGACAGTTCCCGGCCTTGTGGCACCGGGCTCGGGTGAGATTTTTTGATTTTTTGCTCGGGCGAGAGGTGTCCCTGCCCAGCTCGGGGCTGGCATGGGAAGAACCTGAACGTGCCTCAGAGCCCAGAGCACTCCAGGCACCGAGTGCAGGCAAAAAGCACCTCATCCTGCCTGCTGAGGCTCCTTGGTGCTGCCTTCTCTGCAAGGACCCGCTTCATGTGCACAGGCAGGGACCCAAAGCAGCTGTGCCAGCTGTGTTAGGATTTAGTCCCAGCCTTTGCTTTCCTCCTCCCTTCTCCTCTCTTCTCTTTCCGAATTTCAAGAGGTCTCAGCTGCTTCCCGATTTCCTTCCTCTCTCCCCTTCCACGTCCTGTTTCCCAGACATTGTTCTTTCCTTATATAACCCTTCATAACCCATTCCCCACTTGAGGCTTTGTTGTATCCTTGTTTTTCTGGGTGCTGTGGGTGAAGGTCTGGCTTTGGGGAGCACACCCTGCTCCCTTTGCTCAAGGATCCAGCCTTGCAGTTATCCCAATCTTCTGCTGCTGAGGCCTTCCTTAGGCTCTTGCTGAAATGAAAAAAATCCAGGAATCTTTTCCTTTCTTGGGATTAGAGTGGTTTCTATGAGTCCTTGACATGTGACCATGATGGTTAAAAACCCACATGCAAATGAAGGTTTCCCCTTTCTTTCCCCTACTCAATGCTCAGTCCTCTCCCTTACATTGTAATCTCAACAACTGCTAACGAAACCTTTCTAATCTTGTCCATTGGCAATGCAACTGCTCTTTAATTCAGGTTTTAAAGTCAGGCTCTCCCCATGCTATTGATTCGATTTTTTGGTTTCTCGTTCAGCTTAAATCCAATGTTTTGTTTTGTTTTTTAAAGTATTGTTAGAGGTGGTACAAGTGAAAGAAGAGAACAGAAGTAGGCTGGAGCACCACTGGCACAAGAATTGGTATTTTAGTCTTCATCCTTTCCTTTTAAAAATATATGTCGATAACATGAACTTTTAAACTCTGTGGTTTGGGAGAAACACTATTTTTTCCCTTTCTTTGGAAGAGTTTCTCAAGTCCTGAGACCCCCCTGGGCCAATGCTCGCTGCATTTTATTTAAGTTTTCACAATTAAAGAAGTGGCTGACAAGATTGACAAGATTGACAAGATTGACAACTCAGGAGCTCGCAAGGCAGCAGCCTCCAAACCCTTTGGGTGATGCAAAGAGCAGCAGGGTATGAAGACTGTTCGAGATTAATCCATAATAACATGCTTACTGACATAAAAGTCACTTCTTAAAAGCCACTTGTTATTTCCCAAAGTGCAGCAGCTGGAGTGTTGGACAAAGCCTGGGCAGAATGATGAAGAATATTCCTGTCCGATTTCTCCTTCTTGTGCCAGCAAGAGAAATCCATCCTCTTTGAGGGTTTTGCTCCTCTGTGATTGTGTGTAGCTTAGAGATAAAACAGCCCCCAGGAGCATTAATGATTCAATCTGCAGTGCCCCCCTCAGACGTGTGAGATCTGACTGTTGTGCTGGGAAGTGGGGCCAATACAATTTCTGGCGGTCGGACTTGAAGCTTGAAGGTTTTGGAGTTAACACTGGAGACTCAGCTCCCTCTGGGTCAGAAGAGGGGGAGACACCTTCCTGCAGGAGCTCTCTGCAGGGAGTGCTTTGCCCAAGTCAGGTTTTCTCTCCTGACAGCTGAAGTCTTGCCTCTTGAAGGCAACACCACACAGTGCCCCCCGTGTTTTGCCGGTGGAAGAGATCCTGGGAACACTGGGAGGGAACTGGGAGCACAGAGAATACTATGAGGAGCTGGGAAGGAGAGTGGAAGCACCGGGAGTGAACAAGAAGGAGCACTGGGAGGGATATGAGGAGCACTGGGAAGGAATAGTGCTCCCAGTTCCTTCCCAGAGCTCTCCCCATCCCTCTCAGTGCTTCCCAGTAAGAGAGATACAGGGAGAGAACTGGCAGGGAACTCCTCATCACTCTCCAACGTGCAGCAGCCCAAGTGTGACCAGTGAGGAGGGAGAAGTGCCCCCAGTCCCTCCCTAGTGCCCCCTCCCTCCCAAAAAAAGAGGGTTGATGAGAAGAAAAGGGATTTAAATTGAGGGGGGAAAATTTTCCATAACTGTGTTTCAATTGGGGCGGATCCCCCTTTCACCTACGATTTGAAGGGTCTCAACTGCAGGAAAACAGCTTTTTCATAATTTTGGGTGTCTCGCTTGGCAGGCAATCACTGCTTTCCATTACTTTCATATTTAAATGGAAGGAGAATACCTTTATGGTGCTGTTCCATGGGTTTGAATTGAGGGAAACCTCATTTTCATCATCTAAAGGTTCAAATTGAGGGCAAACACTGCTGGTTTTAAAGGGCTTCCCTTGAGAGGAACCTCTTTATGTGCCATTTTAAGAGTTCCATCGAGAGGGACCCTCCATTTGAAGGGACCTTCACAGACAAAAAAAAGATGTCCAAAAGCCCCCAGAATGGTCTTTCTTGAAGGAAGTACCATTTTGGACCCATTCTGGACCATTCTGCAACCCATCTGCACCCCAGGGGAAAAGCTGGGGTTTCTCCTGATCTGAGCACCCCAGACCAAGACAGCAGGATATTTTGGAGGTATTTGGAGATCCTTCCAGGTTCCTATCGGGAGCTGGTGTTCCCCTGTCCCAGGGGTCGCTGCAGCTGGTTCCTCTTGGTTTCCTGCCTGTGCTGGGCTGAGACCTGCAAGTGCAGAAGTGGCCTCTTGTCCCTTCAGGCATCCCAGCTTGTCCCGTGCTGATGTGCCGGTGCCATCTGCCGTCTGTCCCAACACACCGATGACAGGTGACAGTGGCGCTCCTGCCCATCTCAGGCTCACTCGCCAAAGGAGCTGCACAGGTTGCCCAGCGCCCCGTGGGGGAGGCTCCCACTCCCCGTACTGATAGAGAGCCGAGTGTGTCATGGCTGTGTCATCCCAGCAGGCATCACACTTCTTTTTGAGTGAAATGAGTAATACCAGGAGCTATGCATGGCAGGGGCACCCAGAAGAGGGACAGCTCCAGCCTCAGGGGATTCCCAGGCTCAGCTGGAACAAGCCAGGACCGGCCTGAGTGGTGATAATCCCACCTCAGCCCGGTTGGACTAGGAAGCAACACCCCACCCCATCCCGTCCCATTCCAGCTCAAATTCAGTGCATTTTTGATAACAACGCTGTAGCTGACCAGAAAAAAAATAAAATCTTTTCCTCTATTAAGTTAATATAGAGCTTCTTTGCCTGAAGTATCCCCGCTCTCCCCATCCCAAGGAGGAGAAGAAGGTGCCTGACAGAATCCATGTTTCCTCCTCTGTCCCCAGCTGCCAACTGCTGTCGAGCTGCTGCTGGAGGAGCCTGGTTTGCTGTGCTCAGGTCTCGGATGCCACCTCCTGGCTTTCCTGATAAACTGTGCACGTCTTGACAGCACAGACCAGGAGCGCGTTTCTCATCACGCTATCCCAAATAACAACGCTGTTAAAGCCCGACTGGCTCAGAGCAGCTTTTGTTCTTTGTGGAACTGACCCGATACCGTGTATTTGTTTGAATTACGATGGAGTTGCCTCCTATAATTAATAACCCTCGGGATCCCATCGCAGCAACACCTTGAGTCCCAAGGCCTCTCTGGGATGTTATCCATCACTTTTGGGGGTGGGACCTGCCCCCCCTCACCTTTCCCTAACAGTTATTTTTGGGGTGTATTTTGTTACATGATCTCTGTGGCATCCTTTGTTTATCACCTGTGGTTTTCCACGGGGGATTGGGATGTCAATTCCAAGTCTCTACAGACTTGTTGCTGGGCTGGGGAATAATTCAAGAAGTAGATGTTTGGCAGGGGGAGGGCAGAGGTATTTTTGGAGCTGTGAGAGTGTGGTGATATCCAAGCAAAACTCCTGAGAGGGGGCACTGTGCAATAAGGAATCGTGAGGCAGCCAGGACATTGTCTCCTCCCTGCTTGGTGTCCATCATTCCCTACCTCTTCCTGCCCTCCTGGTGATATTCCAGGCCTGGCTGAGACTGCTTGTACACCTGCCAGCCCAACCTGCCTCTTCCAGAGGTGCTACTGAGTTCATCCATCATTATACCTCTCAGCCAGTCATTTTATCTGGCCCCGTGCCATGGGCTGGGACCCCATGGACGTGTGATGCTCCCTGACCACAGGAGATCTGCTCCTTACCCTCACAGGGGTGGACAACACGTATTTGCCTGGGGAATCCCAGCAACATTGCATGAGATGCAGCTTCTTGCCACAGCTCAAATCCTTTGTTCAGTTTTGGGGCCCTCATAACACTGAGGAGCTGGAGCATGTCGAGGGAAGGGAACGGAGCTGGGAAAGGGCTGGAGCACCAGGAGCAGCTGAGGGAGCTGGGGGGCTCATCCTGGAGAAAAGGAGGCTCAGGGGGGATCTTCTGGCTCTGCACAACTCCCTGACAGGAGGAAACAGCCAGGTGGGGAAATCTGGCTCTGTTTCCAGGGAACAAGGGACAGGATGAGAGGAAACGGCCCCAAGTTGTGCCAGGGGAAGCTTAGGTCAAGTATTGGGGGAAATTTGTTCCGTGAAGGGGTGATCAGGCATTTAAGGGGCTGCCCAGGGCAGTAGTGGAGTCACCATCCCTGGAACTGTTCAAAGATGTGGTGCTTGGGAATGTTGGTTTAGTGGTGGACTGGCAGTGCTGGGGAATGGATGCACTCAATGGTCTTAGAGGACTTTTCCAGCCTCAAAAATCCTGTGACTCTATGATTTGTGGAAATCAGCAGGGAGCAGTAGCTGCTAAATCCTGCTGCAGGATGGATCTGGGGCTCTCTGAGACATTTCCTCACAGCTCAGTGACTCTCAAAATGATCCCCAGCCATGACAGGCTTCGGCCTGAGAGAGGACAGGAGAGGGGACAGTGGCAGTGGTGCTGGCACAGACCAGCAGATGGGAATTGCTGGGATTTGATCCTTTACAAAAGCCTTGGAATTGTTCCTCATCGCATTTCCCAGAGAAGTGGGTGAAAGGCAGTGATCATCACCTACGTGACTGAGCTGCATCTGGGCACCCTTAACCATCAGCAAAGGTGTCTGGGACATGAGGGGAACATCAGCGCTGACTCAGGGACTGGAGCTCCTGTGACAAGCACATCACTGGATGAATCCTGGTGTGAGATGACCCGAATCCCTTCCTACCCCTCTGGCTGCAGCAGGGACAGTTTTGGATCTGGCCCCCCTGGCTGGCTGTCTAATCACCTGCTGCAGGAGCAGCTTATCCAGCACAGCCATGCTGAGATTCCCTTTTGTATCACAACAGCTGGCTCTTCTATTCCCAAAGTGTTCCTTGCCTTGGTGCCCAGACCACACACCGTGGCAGAGCACAGCATGTTCAAGAGAAAAGAGTCCAAAAGCTCCAAGATTTATCTTTTGTCCCACCTTCAAAACAAGGAGAAGAGTTTCCAGTAAAATGTAAAACAAAAGCGTGACAAAAGCAGCCTTTTTTCCCCCTATATCTTTTTCCAGCCTCAATGGAGTGTCACCTTCTCTATTCCCTGGTAGGTTTGTCCTTTGGCTATTGGCCCACGTGCCCAGGCAGCACAAGGACCAAAGGTGCCTGCACCCCTTTCCCTGGTGATGCCAACAGCTCCTGCCCCACCCAGAGCTTTCCTGCGCCTAGAGCTTCATCCTGTCTGGTGATGTGGATATTTGGGGGACATTCCGTGTCCCCAAATCACCTCCCAGAGCGTCCCTTTGAGCAGGACCCCACGGGGAGCAGCCGGGGCAGCGCACACGGGGCACACGTGTGTCCGCACGCCCGCTGCGGCCGGGGAAGGGACGCCCGGGGACCCTCGGAGCAGACGTGACCTACTTTAGCTCCGAGGCGAGCGGGTCCCAGTGTAAAAGCTTAGTAGAGCCGGGCTTAAATTATTCATGGCCTGGCCATGTTAATGCATGTGCTAAAGGCTTTTAAAAAACAACCAAAAACGAGCAGGAGAAAAGTCTGCTCTATAATTTAAAGCCTTGCACGCCCCCGTCACTATGCCCCGCTGCTCTCCGGAGTGTTTCCGCTCAGGTGAGCAGAGCTGCGAGATGCGGACAGAGCCGGCAGGGAAGAGCCGGCCCGCTGGAGCTGGGATTGGGGCGGGAGCCGGGATGCAGGCAAGAGCCTGGGCGGCGGGCGGGGGGATCCCATGGGAAGGGGCTGGCAGCCCTTCTCTGGTGCGGGCAGCCCGCAGCCCCACAGCGAGTCACTTCCCGGAGCAGCAGCGCTCGCTCGAGTCCATTCCCAGGCACGGGGGCCAAGGGGGCTATTTTTAGACCTGCCTTTTACTAGTTTTTTTTTTTTTTTCTTTTTCTTTCTTTCTTGCTTTCGTTCAGCGCTGCCCTGGAAGCCCTGGGGAGAGAGGAAAACACTGATCCCTGGGGCGGGAAGCTGCGTGGGAGGGCTCCGGAGTGCCCCAGCACAGGGGTCAGCGAGCCGGGCCATGGGGACTTCTGAGGCACAGTAGGGAGAACCCCCTGGCCCCTGCGTGGAGATTCCCAGCGGGACAACCAGCCTCTGGCCCAGGCCTGCCATTCCCACCGCTGCTTTAGCGGCTGCAGATAAGGCCACTGAAAGGTTTGGGCAGCAGAGCAGGAGCTGGGCAGGCGCAAGGCAAATGCTCCAGCCACGGAGAACATTTGCCTTCTATGGAGATCTCCTTCTGCACTGCTGGCACGGAGGAAACGCCCTCAGCCTGCACAGACGCTGGGAAGGGGGAACAAAAACGCCCAAAAAAAGCTCAGGGCTGCCCTCACAGAGGCCTCCAGCAGGGCTCCGCACCACCAAGCCCCCAGCACGTGTCCCTACAGGCAAGGACTTGCCCTTCTCCCAGCAGGGTAGGGAAAATCCCAGCTCCCCTGGTCCTCAGCTGCATCCCGAACCAGCCCGCATCCTTCCAGCCTGGGAAATGAGACCAGGGAGCGACCAGGCTGGGCCTAAAGCATCCCACACCATTCCCACAAGAAAACACCCAAGACCACAGAAAAAGTCACAGCAGCCTCTGGGTATATATTTTTTTTTTTTTTTTTTGGTTGCATTTCATATATTATCCAGTTTCACATTCTCATAGGATCAGCAATTATAGAGCAACTTATTCTCAAATCTTTTAATACAAGCGAGACAGCCATGGTCAGATAATACTTAAAGCACTTCAATACCAAGCAATAAGATGCTAAAACAAAAATTGCACAATTTCTTGTTTACTATATGCCTGACTGAATCATTGGTACAGAAGACAAACCTTCTTTTTCAAGCTTTTAACTAAACATTAACTTATCTTACAGGATTACAATTTCTCTTTAATAATAATAATAATTAATTGCACACAAACACACAAGAAATTCTTTATGATGCATAAATATTTCCTTATTACACATGGTACAAAAATACTCGTACTTTTTTTTTTTTTTGTTCGGTATTCCCATAAGGATGGCTGATTATTTGGCAAGACTGGATGCTCTCCAATCAGAAGAATGTGGGGGAAAAAAAAAAAAGAAAAGAAGTTAGATATTTTACAGCTGTTCTATATATAGAAGTCTGAAGAAGGAAAAAAATAATATAATAACCCTGACTTTAAAACGAGCAGAATGGATGAGAACAAAAACCCAGTGCATCGTACTTTAAAAAAAAAAAAAGAAAGGGAAAAAAAAAAGCATGCCTCAAATTTTTCTGGTCATCCTGGGGAGGGAAGGGTGGAGGTGGGAGAAGGGTGAGACAAGGACAGTTAGTATTTCTCAAAGCCAAGTCTTCACCGAAGCAAGAGGAAAACCTTGATGGATCAATCCGTTGGGCCAAGACCTGTTGCTAACGGTTACACAAACGCTAGAACAAACAAACTTACACTCACACAGACACAAGTTAAGTGTTTTAATTCATGCCAGAAAACATGCAAAACCCACTTTTGCCTTTCGATTCCTTCAGCCGAGCTGCCCCCCGGGGCAGGGCGAGCCGGGGAAGCCCAGGACCTGGCCCCCGGCTGGGTTTCAGTGCAGCCAGATGGCAAAGCTCAGTCAGGGAGGAGGTCCTGGGGGTCCCTCCAGGGAGGGATGGGAGAGAGGGATGGAGGCAGCGCCCAGCCCGCGGCGGGGGCCGCGACGGCTTCACAGTCCAGGAGAAGGGGTGCTGGCAGCCCTGGGGGCAGCGTGCTGGGGCCAGGCGCGGTGCCCCTGGCCACAGACCAAATCCAGAGGAGTCGGAGCCATCGTCCCTGGCACAGCCCTCTGCGGAGAGGCAGGGAGGAGGAACACAAGCCGAGGAGAGACACTGTGGGAGAGGAGCACGGTGAGCTGGACCTGTGCGCCCTCAGGGTCTCCCACAGCCCCCTCCCCAGCCCAGAGCTTGGGGGAGGGTCTCTCCCCGCTCCCATCACCCATCCAGGAAACCCAACCACATCCTTGGGTGGGTGTGTGGGGCTGGGCCCAAGCTCCCGTCCCATCCTTCCTCCCCCCAAGGGAGAGAAGAGCAAGACAAAGAACTGACTCTGAGAGTAATTGATTACTTACTAACGAACTAACAAAACTGACGAGACTTCCATCCTTGCTGGGTAGCTTCAGAGGGAGGATACCAGCGCATCTGGAAAAGAAAGCCACGGCAGAGGTCCATGATCCAGGATTACCTCAGCCAGGGTACAAACCTTCAGCTCCTTCAAGCCATGTGCAAGGTCCACGGAGCAAAGATGTCTACAGCATGGGAAAGAAGGCTCCAGGATGAGCTCCAAATACTACCTGAACAGCTCCACCCTCAGCCAGCCAAAGGAGGCATCTCAAGACCACACATTAAAACCAGAAGACCTCTACAGGACATGTATGGGGAAAGAAGTGACTCATCCACTACAGCAGATGCCCATGGGGTTTTCCAAGCCCCAACCCTGCTACCAGGAGTGGCTGCAGGCAAACCACACCCTGGGAAAAGCTTGGCAGAGCTTTAAACCAGCAAGACTTGGAGGCTTCCCTGGCAGGTGCTTGCTGCCCCATCTATTTCTCAGACCTGCTCCTTGCCAAGGAAGGGGCTGGACTGGGACAAGCAAACAAGGGACACTAATTGAACAGACACTTTCCAGTCCCTTAGGAGACACAGTGAGTTAGCAACGTTCAGCCCTACAGCCTTGGACATCCAGATGATCCCATCTGGTCAGCAGGGCCAGTGTGTCTGGCTGGGCTGCACCAGCAGTGCCTGAGAGCAGCAGGAGACAAGCTCGTGCCACTTGACCGAGCACGGATCCAGCAGCTGGAGCAGCAACTGGAGCTTGGTTCTGCTGCTGGAGCACAGCAGCCACCCCCCACTCCTCCCTCTCCAGCTGCCAGGGGAGAAGCACAGCCTCAGCATGTTTAGGGCTCTGGGAACCCACACAATGATGGACCTGGCTTTAAGATAGGGAGAAAAGTGGCAGAAAATCCCCTGGAGCCCCTTGTGAGCCATTCCCCTTCTCACATTCGTCCTGGCACAACTGTCCCCTCACCCAAACAAGCCTGCCTAGATGCAGGATGTGCAGAGATGTGCAGCAAATTGCCACAACCTCAGCACTGCTGCCTGCAGTGGCCTCTCCCCTCACAGGCACGAGGGCTGCAATGCCAGGAACTGCAGCCACGTGAGCTATGGGCCTTGAGTCCCTCTCCAGGAGATGGCTCTAATTGAGCCCTGCCAGTCAGCAGAAGTTCTGTCCTCACAGGAGCCTCTCATCAGCTCAGAACAAGGCCAGTTTGGACAAAACTTGGAACAACCTGGTCTAGTGGAAGATGTCTCTGTACATAGCATGGGGGTGCCATGAGATTGGTTTAAGGTCCCTTCCAACTTGAACCATTCCACGATTCCATAACCTGCTGGACTCTTGCCAGACACCTTCACAAGGCAAGTGGGTGCCACTAAATCAGCTCCCAGCAGGCCCCATACCTGACTTCATGGCACAGCATCCCAGTCAGTCCAGCCATGGCAATCAAGGGTATGGACATGACCAAGATCCTTCTCCCCAGTGAGGGGTCCCACCCAATGCCAGGACCAAAGTGCCACAGGGAGTGTGCTTTCCCTTCTCCTTTAGCCTGGGAGAGGGACCTTTGCTGCCCAGTCAGGGTCACCACACTGTGCACAGATCCCACCCAGGAAGCCTTGGAAAGGGCAGCAGCATCACTGACAACTTGCAGGGCCACCACAGCAGCTGCCAGAGGCAAGGACAGCGGTTTTTTGCTCCCCCCAAACCCTGTCACCAGGAGGTGCTTGCTCAGCAGAGCCACAGCTCCTCTGCAGCCGTCCTCCCCGGCCAGTGTCTCCCACTCCACACCCCTCCCCTCGACAGCTGGAAGCAGTTTCCTTCTGCCCGGCAGTGACAGGAAACTCCCGCTCGTTCACAAGGCTGTGAGTGCTTAACCCTGAGAGCCGCCCCCGCCCCAGGCAGGCTCGGCCAAGCAGCACAGCCCGGCCATACGTGAGCCAGTACAGCCCAGCCTGGTGGCCCTCCATCCTGTCCTCAGAGCCACCTTCTGGCCCACCTGCAGAGCCTCAGCACCTCCACTTTCAACACAAGTCCTGGTTTTCCCTTAAAACATTCACTGTTGATAGCTCTGGTGCTAATAAGCCATCACTGCAATGGACCACCCCTGCTTGCCTCCCTCCTGCAGGTCTTCAATGCTCACACACCAAACCCATCCAGCCTGACCCACCGTGGCCCCACAGACCACTGGCCCAGCCCTGCACTCAGAGGGGCTCAGCCTGGAGCCCCCGCAGGAGCTGCTACAGATGTGACAATCCTGGGTACAACCCAAGGCTCTGACATGCTGGCAGGGTGAGGGAATGACCTGCCAGGTCTTCAGCCGACAGAAAGATTTAGGGCTTGATGGGATGAGGCAGGAACTCAGTAGGAGGAATGTTTCCAAAGCCAGCAGAAAGCACAGGAAGCAGTGGCTCAGGGGCAGCAGATAGCCAAGAGGACACTCTCCATGTACCTGCCAAGGCAGTTTTCTCTTCACACCCCTCAAAACACTACATCTGTCAAGGAGGAAGCTGAGAACTAATGGAGATGCTCAGTACTGGGTAAGGAAAGCAGAGCAAGAGAGGCTTTTAGTGGAAGAGAGACAGTTGTTTCTGGAGAGGCATTAGCTCACAGCTGGAAAGGAGCCTGGTCACACCACTGAAACATCTCCTGCTCACGGAGATGAGGCAGCCACTACTGGCCAACTGCAGCTGCTGCCTTCAACATCTGGCCCAGAAAACAGCTGGAGAGGAGAAACGTGTGCCTCTGCCTGCCACCTCCCATAGGCCAGAAACCTCTCCCTTGCTGCAGCACAACACCAGCAGCTGCCTAAAAACCACAATGAAATTATAAATGGGGCAGAGAAACAGCCCATCAGAGCTTCACTGTCCTTGTCCAAACTTCCTCTGCCTCTCCCAATTGCCCTCAGAATTTAAGTATCCAATTGTCCACCATCCTCATGGAGAGAAGGAAAGAGGGGAAGTGAGGGCCCAGCACACAGGGCCCCCCTCAGACCACCTTTGGCTTGGAGGACCTGACTTTCCTCCTTAGTTACCTCTGGTCTGCAGCCAGCTCTGCAACTCTTGGAGCTCTGATTTGTCTCTACAGCTGGAATGGTCCCCAGGGACCAGAAAAGCTCCTGGTGCAGGCAGGGACAGAGCACTCCTTGTGTTCCTGGGAGGTGGTAGGATCCAACTAACACATCCAAGAGCTGCATCTCGCTGCCAAGCTGCCAAAGTGCAGAGCAGCATCTTCACTGGTGCTGCTGAGATCCTGAGATCCTCAGCCCAGCAAGCCACAAGCACCACGAGGGCAGCACCTGGTGTGAGCCCTGGGCAGTCCCCACTGGTGGCTGGCAAGAGCTGCTCTGCTCCATTTGGAAACACAGCCCATGGGAATGTGACCCAGGCAGGCAAGGGCAGGCACCACCTCCCTGACTGGTGTGTGCTGGACACACGCCTGCCCCAGCAGCAGGCACTGCACCCAGGCCACCTCTGTGAGGGCCCCTCGGGGCTGGTGTGGGGCCAGAGCAGCTCAGCCCACCAAAACCAGACACAGTGGGATCGAGCACGTGCATCTCCCCACATAGCTCTGGTGAGGGAAAGCTGGAGGATCAGCTCATCATCCCAGAGCAGGGTGAGGGGCACGTGGGACAAGACAGGCACTGATCCATCCTCCTGCTCAGGAACACTTTAACAGGCATGCATCCATCACCAATCCAATACCCCTACGGCTCAGGGAGACACGCCCCTGTCTCAGACTGCAGCAAACAAGCATTTCCCCTTTTACAGCAAGCTGTGTTGCTTCCTTTTGGATTGAGGCAGCCAGGGAGAGCCACTGTTGGCCACAAGTCTCTTCTGATGGCTTTTCAGTCCCTTGCACCCACCACTTAGTGAGGACAGCTGCTCAGGAGCATCCTCTGCTTGGAGGATGCTCACTTGGGCAGGGAGCTCTACTGCACTGGCTAGGAGGGAACTGCTGGCTTGGGGCTGCTTGGCCAGCTATGCCACCAGTAAGTCACTGGAGTTCAGAAAGTTACCACAACCAGGAATGTCTTGAACAAGAGGCTTCACATCTCTGGGGAGCGTGGAACTTGCCCAGAGAGAAATAATCCTGGGGAGTCCCTATACACCAGCTCCAACAGGCAACAAGTTATTAGGGACAGAAAATTCATCACTGTCTCCAGTCTAGGGTGGGTCTGTCAGCTTAGCTGCAAGGGAAAGGGGGTTTGGAGTACCAACCTCTGCTTTCATCAATGGGATCAGCCTCAACCCAGTGCTAGGAAGTCCCAAGATCCTTCCAGGCTCTTGCACAACCACACAGCCATGATCCAGGACTGCTCCCTCCACCCACATCTCACTTGGACAGCTCTCAGAACCAGAGACCCACCTCTGCCATCTCCTCAAGGTCTCCAGTGGATGCTTCAAGGGAGCCTTGGGCAGCCCACTCCCAAAAAGACTGGCATCTCTATGCCCTCATGCCTTGACCTGGCTGACTGCCTTGGAAACACCTACCAGGGTCTCCAGGACTCCAGGTACCCAACACATCAGCTGTGTCCCCAGCAGCACCATGTGGCCATGTTTTTATGAGCCAATCCTGCATCCAGCCCCTGTTTCCCATGGCAAGTCCTGACAAGAGCAAAGTCCTGCCCTCATGGGTGCTGCCACAGCTGGAAGCATCTCTGCAAAAGAGCTCTAGAAGCATGGATAGCCCTGCTGCCCACTCACGGCCTGGTTTAGAGGCACCCCAAAACCAGTGGTTCCACCTCAGAGATACAATGCAGCCCAGCTCCATCCTACCAGCAATGGTTGGAGCTGTCTACCAGGACCAAGCAGAAGAAGACAAGCTCTATCATTGTCTCTATGCCTGTGTCAAGCTCCTCCCATCTTCCCATGAGGCGAGCTCTGCACATCTTTGCCCCTCACAGTTTCTAAGGGCAAAGACAGACCTGGGCCCCCATCTTTGGTGGCTTCTTTTCTTATCATCACTTCCATAGAGAGAGGAGAAAAATCTGCTCAGAACCACTGCAGGGAGAACTGAACCAGGGCTCATTTCCTTCAGTCAAACATCAACCATACCCCTGCCAACCAGTCCCAGGCCCTTCCCTCTCCCCACACCCCTCTCTCCCAAGGCTGCTGATTCCCTCCATTACGGCTCACACAACCTGTGTCCTGCCTGTGATTTCAGGTTGCAAGAGAAAAGCCAAGCTCCAGGTAGGAACTGGCTTGGTTTCCATTACTAGAGAGGAAAGAGGTGAGATTAGACCCACGATTGAGGGCAGGGTCTGTCCCGGGATGCGATTCTGGAACAAAGTGACTGGCAAGTGCTGTTGTCTAAGGTGCCCACTAAAATTTAGTCGTGTGCTATCACTACCACGTCACTCACCTCCCCCACCGTGTGCCAGGAGTGAGGTCAAGGTGTATTTCTGGTTGCCCTCGAAGGGTCAAGGCTGGGGAGAAACCAGGTTTCTTCCAGGCCGAGTGGCAGGGTGGTCTCTGCCCCAGCTCAACCGGGCTGCTCCCCTCCCAGGGGCAGGGCCTGGCCCAGCCTGGCTCAGCTGGGAGGAGCTGATGTAAGATGGTGCCATGCTGTGTGCGCCATGTCATGTGCTGCCAAGTTGGAGATGTGGGTTAGAAAGAAGGCCTGGCAATCTCATTCCCCAGGCTCTGGTGGGTGGGTAGCGTGAGGCCCATGCACTGGGTTGCCAAGGAGATACGGGCTACAGAGATGGGCAGAAGCTTGCAAATCCCAGAGTGCACCTTGGAGGAGAGATGGTTACCTTACCAGTCTTTCCAGATGTGGCTGCCATCATGCTTAACACTTCTAGGAATGGAGCTGTAGTACAGCCACTCCACTAGCTGCAATAAGGCATCACTAGGGCGTCCCATCTCCAGGGACAGCTCTGAGCTTCGGGGCTAGCCTGCGCTGGCATCATGGCTGGAGTTCACTAGGGACATCAAAGGAGGGATTTGAGAGAGGGTGGGAGGGAGGGAGGGAAGGCAGATGGGACAATCTTAAAGTCAGCAGAGTCCCCAGTGGGGCAGGGTCAGGCTACAGTTGCAGCTACAGCAGCCTGGTGCCTGCCCCAAGGCATGGACATGCCAGGAGCAGCAGCCATCGGCTGGGAGTGCCTTACCAAGGGTTCCTGAGGCCAGGCCAGTCTCTCACCACCTCCTGCCCCTCATCCCTCCTGCCAGCCCTCTGGGCAGCTCTTCAGGTGGCCAGGCCAGGCCACCTCCTCTCCCCCTTGCTGAACTCAGCGCTGCAAGATGAGCCCTTCAGGTTTAAAATCTCTTGTGACAAGATCTCGGTTTAGCTACATCCTCCAGCCTCCTGCCTGCTTCAAGGCTGATCACTAAGGAGCAGCTACAGCTCTGGCCATCCCCATGGATGCCCTCCAGCCACCACCAGTCCACCAGGAGGAAGAGCTGTGACTGTTGTGGGGAATAAGCCCAACACATGAGTGAGCCAGCCCTGCTCAGCGAGGGCAGAGGGCTCAGCACACGGGGACTAAGGGCACAGCTTTTAGCCCAGCGTGTGAGCAAAAGTCATCTCCCTGTTGTGCTCCACCCTCAGCTCTGCAAGGGACAGGGCTCCAGCCCAGAGCTGCCAGCACGAGTAATGTTTAACCCCAGTAATTTTATTGGTAACATATCCTGTGCCAGGACATGCCCCTGCAGGGTCAGCACCGGCTCAGCACAGCAGGAGTGGCTGGGACTGCCCAGCAGCCTCTCTGCAAAGAGCTGGGTCCAGCCACAGCCTGGAGGGGCTGCACTGCTCCCTAAGGCCTAGAGGCCCATCACCACCCATGGCCCCCCTTGGGCAGGGAGCTCTACCTACACAGGGAACTCCTCAGGGTCTTAAGGTGAGGCCAGGCAATCTCTTTGGGAACCAGAAGCTCACCAGCTGGAGGACAGGAATTAAGACCCCAGAGAGAAAAGATGTAGCTGGAGGCCTCGTTGATACCCTCCACTCTAGAAGAGCAGAGTTTTCTCCCCCACTTTGCACCATGAAGTTTTGGTGTCTAACCTTCACACTCAGGGTTCCTACACAATCACCAGTGACCATCCTGGAAGAAACTGTAGTAGAAGTTTTGCCTCTCTCAACCACCTCAGACAGGCCAGAGGGGTTGATTTTTCCTGGTCCTCCCTTCCAGGGACAATTCAACCTTGACCAGCACCCTAGACACACAAGGGGCAGGAGGGCACCTCTCTCCTGGGCCACTGAGGAGCACAGCACAGCCCTGCAGTTGTGGGCACCACCACCAACTTTGGGAAAACACCAGCAAGCACAACCTTCCCAGTGAAGAACCAGCCTGGCTCTGGAGGTCCTTGAAAGAACATTCCAATGTTCCTCCTGGTCCTGTCCTGAACCCCAATGTACTCCTCCCTACCCCCAACAACAGCCCACCTGTAGAAGGGCAGAAGCAGGAGAGGCCTGCAGGTGTGAGAGGGGCAGGACAGAGGACAGGGGTCTGCATCCACTCCACATGGCACTTAGGAAGCAAGCTGGGCAGTTACCATCACAAAGCTTGCAGGAAGCAACAGGATGCCTAGGGGTAGCTCACTGCCAGCCAGGATGGCAAGGTGAGAGGACACAGCTCCTCTGCCTCTCCGTTTAAGCAGGGAAGAGTAGGAGTCAACACCCTGCCTGGCAGGGCAGAGAGCAGAGGTTAAGCCCCAACGCTCAGTCCCACTGCCCCAGCCTCCCATGGCACCACTACAGGAGCAGAGAGAGAAGCAGGCAGAGCACAGCTGGCTGGTCACACTGAGCAGGGCAGGGACGGGGGTTCCAGCTTCTCCTGGACAAGTGCTTCAGATCAAGCACCTGCACTTGGAATTAGGACACTGCTACTCTGTTTCGACTTTCCCTCTGCATGTTCATGGTTTCAAGGTTTATGTGGTCTCTGTACATTAAAGCATCCATGTCAGACCAGTACAGGCATCCCTACATCCTCAGCTGTCAGCAGGCAAACCTTGGGACACCAGGCAGCTGCTGCACCACCACCTGCAGTTCCAGAGGCTCGTGCATGGAAGGACTCTCCTCACTAGCCTGTACCAAGGGTGGCTAACACCCTGTTCCATCTTGGCTCCTCACTCTGGCAAGGCTCTGGTCACTTATCTCCTGCAGGACACCCTCCTCCAGCTTTGGAAGTGTATGAGTCATTTGGCCCACGGGGTCCCAGCTGAGCCCCTCCATGTAGCACGGAGCTAGGCCTGTTGCTTTCACTGTGGCTTGGGATGACATTCCATAGCTATGTTCCTTGCTGGCAGGAAGCCTTTCCTCCCAGCAGTCCCTCAACGCAGCTCTCCGGCCGCGGGGAGCAACAGGAGCAGAAATCGAGCCCTGACTTCCTCCCACCCGGCAGGACAGCAGGGTCAGAAATCATCGCCCAGCTCTGCTCTGCCTGCTCTGGGCAGCACAGACCCCCTCTCCCTCTCCCTTGGGCTGGCTCGGGGCTGGGCGCCCCTGCCCTGCAGCCGGGAGCAGGCTCTGCCCAGGAGCCAAGGTGCAGAGGCCAGGCTGGAGCCGGCCAAGCGGAGACGGCGGGAACGAGAGCGCGGTGCTGGGGGGACAGGAGGGCCCTGGCGGGGAGCGGGGAGCGACTCACCTGAGCGTGAAGAGCGGCGGCCGCGGCTGCAGCCGCCGGGTAGGTGAAGGCGGCGTGGGGGATGGCAGGGGTCAGCTCCGTGGTGTACAGCGGGTAGGGAGCCCACGCCTCTGGGGACGCCGGGATGAGAGCCGCTCCAGTCAGGTCATCTGGACAGGAGGAGGAGACAAGGGGACAGCGTAGTCCCGGCAGCTGGCCCCAACAGCCTGCTTTGGGGACAGGCTGGGGATTTCCCACCCCAGGCTGAAGCTCTGCGCTGCCGTCTTGGTGAGGTATAAAATCTGTGTGCCCAGCTGCTCCTCTGGCCTCCCGGCCTTGCCAGGAGAGGACAGGAATGTGCTGCATTACAGCCCCACCTGGGCTTTGGACAGACTGCTCCACACACTGAGCAGAGGGGTGGTGGTGCCACAGGAGGCAGGACAGGGGACGGGGGCTCAGAGCCACATTAGAGGTCACCCCATAAGCCTCAGCAGGGCTACTCAGCCCACCAGGCCACATAGAGGGTGATGGCACAGGACTCATCCCTTCTGCTTTACAATTAGGGATGCATTAAAAGATTTATAATATCACTTGAGCTACCAAACCCGACTTTCACACCTCAACAGTTCTATGTTGGCCAGACACCTATGACTCTCTTGTGGCTCCAACATCCTGCTGGCCTCCCTACCCCAGGCAGAGGTCTGGGTTCCTTTCCACTGTGGCAGCATTCACAGAGTTGGGCCTCCCTACCCCAGGCAGAGGTCTGGGTTCCTTTCCACTGTGGCAGCATTCACAGAGTTGGGCCTCCCTACCCCAGGCAGAGGTCTGGGTTCCTTTCCACTGTGGCAGCATTCACAGAGTTGGGAATCTCTCAGGCTGGGGCCATGACCTCCAAGGGCCTCCCAGCATACTCACAGGGGTCCCGTGCAATGAAGTGTGCGCCCAAGGCAGGGTGGATGTTGGTGGGGTTGGGTGTGGCCATCAGCTTGCTCTTGGCCATCTTTGTGTTTGCTTTAGCGAATTCTAACCGCAGGGTCTGGGGGTTCTCAGGGTCGAAGCGGATGCCCTGTCACAGGAGAGAGCACAGGGGTTTCTCAGAGGTGAAGCTCCGGTCCAAGCACAGGCTGTGGTTATTCATGGAGCAAAGCCCAGCTCAGGAACCAAGGCCACCACGCTGCAGTCACATGCACCCTGATTTTTGTCACCTCACTGCAACACTCAAGTTCTCAAGTGCTTTTATTTTTATGTTTAGCTGGCCCAGGACCACTGCCTCCAACATGAGGGACACAGTTCTGCTCCTTATGGGCAGTTCACCAACCCCTATAGCAGGGATGGCTACCAACACGGGTCAGGAAAGGTCTGTCTGCTGAAGCTGGGATAACTGTCTGTACTGGAGCTGGGATAAACCCCATCTGTGTGGGAGATCCCATCTGTGGTGCCACTACACCTTCTGCCAGCTTGAGCAGAGGCACTAGCAGGTGTCACAAAACCCAAGGTAAGGTCTACAGCACAGCAGAACCGTGTCTTGCTTACCAGATCCCACCAACACTCCTGCAGGACAGGCATCCTTTTGGGTGCCCTTTCCATGTTGACCATCCTCAAGATATTTTCTTGAGCCACAGCAGGTCCCCACACCCTCAGAGCTGTCTTCCAGTGCTCAGAAACTACATGGAGACAGCTTGCATCCATTTGCCCAGGCTGATGTCAGCCTTGAACAGCTCTCCTACTTCCCTGTTGGGATGCTGCAGGACCATTTCACTTCCATAGTCCAGGGCACAGCTGGTAGACCCTGCCCTTTCTCTGCCCTCAGCTCTGGCTCCAGCAAGGCCTGTGGCCCCCAGCCCCTTCAGCCCCCTGGCACTTTGGGTACTCACATTCAAGGCGTTCTTCGCTGCTTCAGCGCCAGCCCGGCTGTCAAAGGTCACAAAACCCACTGGCTAAAAGAAAACAACAGCAATTTCAGTCTGGAATATCCTTGCAGCTCCTCAGGATGCCTTGCCCCTCTGCCCCAGACAACCAGCAGAAGAGACCATCCTAAGCTGCACGGAGGCTTCAAGCAGAGCTTGGGTCCCTGGCACCAGGTTCCTGCTCTGCATCTGCTCCCACCACAAATGCTTTGGCATTCTTACCTGTGGGGACACCCTGGCAAGGCCCCAGCATGGGAACCTCTGCCTTGATCAGCATGGGAATGGGGGAAGGTTTGGGGCTGAAGCCTCAGGTCTCACCCAGGGCAGCCAGAGAAGACATGGAGACTTTCAGAACCTGCTGGGGCAGTAGAAGCCCACTGTGTAGCTGGTGCTGACCCAGACCTGCTGTGGTGCTTTACACAGTGAAATGGGTTTTTTCCCCTCTGCCCTCCTGGCATGTCCAGTTTGCTAGCAAAAGCCAAAAATACACAGGCTGGAAAGAGGTACCTGCTTTGAAGTCAGCTTGATCAGTGACCCTTCATAACCCTGCAGGAGAGAAGAAAGCAAGTTAGTGTCAGGCTCCTGAAGAGGCCACACTACAACCAGGAGACAACATGACAGCTCCAGCAGTTCCTGTAGCACCAAGCCCTCCACAGGGCAGGGCTGCATTAGAAACAATAACACTTCTTTTCCACCAGTAGAAAAGACTGAGGGAAGAGCAGGTATTTTAGCTGTTCCATCCTGGCCCTTTGGGAAGGAATCCTGTTTTCTAGCTCTTCATCCAGCTACAAAGATGAGCACCCTGGCTAGCACCTAGAGAAAGCAGAGCATCCTCCCTGTGCTACAGGAGTGCAGACAAGGGAAGCCCACCTCCCCAGAGACAGCCTAGGTGGTCATTAGAGAAGGATGGAGAGTTTGGGGGATGAGGACACATCCTCAAGGAAGGGCTGTACCAGTTGAGCAGCAGAGCTGACCAAGCAGGTCTCACCAAGCTTAGAGACAGCACCATTCCAATGGCAGGTTCCAACTGGAGGTTCCTGGTTGAGCACAAGTCATGGGATCCCGTGCTGGCTTCAGGTTCCCACGTCATCCCTACTTCCCCTGACAGACCTTTGCTGCCAGGCCATCCACAAAACAGCATCTTCCCCTCCAAAAACCAGATCTGAAGACCTCCTTACCTTGAATGGTCGGAAGAGAAGGTAGAGCTCTCTGGGTTTGATATCCACAGGAAGGCCACTGACAAACAGCGTCCGTACCTAGGGGAGAGGCCGACCAGCTGTACTGAGAGGAGATGTTTGGTGCCAAAGCAGGAGCACAGAGCACAGCTCAGAAGTACAGTAAGAACAGGACACCTTGCATCAAAGCTCCACTAACTCTTCCCTGCATTAGAGGTGTCTTGTCCAGGATAAAACACACCTAGGCCTTTGGTCCCCACCTCAAAGGATTCAGGCCTTTACAAAAATTCAGTCCCTGGCACCATGGCCTGGGTTAATCAAGGCGTGGACACAGCCCCACAGCCTGACAGGACCTTGATGGCTAAACTGGAAAAGATCACACACTGCCACAAGAACCAAGTTTGACACATCCCAAAGGTCCAGAAGAGTACAAGCCCCAGTTCTCTCCAGATCTTTCTACAGAACATATATTAGATCTTCTCTCCTCAACCTACCTGGCACTTTAATCCCATCACCAAGTCAAGGACTGTCCTCAATTTTGAGAAACACCTCACTGCTCCACTCATAGCTTTTGACTTCTGCAACGGACCCAGAACATCATTGCAGGAAGGTTTTTGGGTCCATCCCAGCTCCTTCCCCAGCACACCTCAGACCCTTTAGAAGTTGCTCCCAAACCCACTCTCAGAGCAGTTAATTCTGCTGTGCCCAGCCAAGAGCAGCTGTGCTGGGCCAAACTCCTGTAGGCATCTGCTCTTCCCAGGCTGTTCAAGTCATGGACCAAGTCCAAAGACACTCATGTCAAAGCAAAAAATACAGTGCCAGGGGAGGATCTCAATAGATAATCCATTAAAACTATAGATAATAGTTCACTTGAATAACCAGGAAAAATAAAGTGCTGAAGGCTCATGGCCTGGGAGAACTCTGCTCAACAGTCAGACTCATCATTAGCACCTTCTCCCTGCCTGCCTGGCAGACTATTTCCATAGGAAGCAGCATGATGAAGCTGCAGAGACTTCTTGTAAATCAGCACAGAGCTGGAAAGGGGAGTTATGCACAACCCAACCAAGGTCATGAAGACATCCGTCATTATTAACAAAGAGCAGGAGCCCCAAGCCAGAACTCATCTCTTGGCCTGCTTCCAACAGAGTGACCCCATTACATTTGCAGGGCAGAAGGGCTCTGCTCCCATTTTTTTTTTATTTTGCTCAGCCATTTCCCCTTCCCCAGACAGAGTGGGCTGTATCCAAAACCACTTTTACCACCAAACTCAGCAGCATATGCTTGCCCTGCTCCTGGGCTGAAGACAGACCTGGAAACACAGGAGCCCCTGCCTCTGTAATTCTTTGGGGGCAGCCAGATAGAGACTCCTCTACACAGGGAAGTTTCTCTTACTTACAAATGAAAACTCATCTCCTTGAGCTCCTGTGCCTAGGACAGTCCTGCCAAGACAGACAAATGCCCTTCCCAGGGTTAAGCCCCTCAGGAGGGACAGTGGTTGTGAAAGGCTTGGGGTGCTCCTGCTCTCTTGTGCATGCTGAGACTAAGGGCTGCTGTCCCCCACTAGACTGGTGTGAGGAGCCCTTCTCCAGCCCAGCACATCTCAGGAGCAGAACCAGAGCATCCTTCCCCTACCCTGACCCTTCCATATGGATGGCTCTACCACACACCCTTGCTTTGCCCTGCCTTGGGAAGCAGGATGCCATGTGGAGCTCTCCAGGAACACTTTCCAAGCCCAGGCTCAGTCTGCCAGGCTCCCCAACCATCCTACCCCACATCTGACGCTTTAAGGCACCACTCCAAGGCCACCCCAGGCCTGGACAGAGGGGACAATGCCACTGTCTCTTGGCTTGCTGGCTGCCTCGAAGACCTCGGCGCTTGCACTTCAGCATGAGCTCCACAGAGCGCCTACACTGCATTCCCAGAAGACCCACGGCCATGTCTTGCAGGGGAGGACTGCAGAGTGTGGTGGCAAACATGTGCCTCAGCCATGTGAAAGCACTGTCCCTTTTCAATATTTCAGGATCCAAGTGTGCTCAGCCCCCAGAATGGATTTTCCTTCCGCGCAGACAGAAATCCGCATCCCTGTTGGGTCTCTAAATGGCCCCGTGATGCATCACTTGGTAAGTCCTTGCGACAGGCGTGACAGGATGGAAGATGTGTGGTGGCTCAGGGAAGGGGGAGCCAGAGCTGGAGCCCTCGCATCAGCCTGAACAGAGCAAGGCAGGTGCCCAGAAAAGCTCTTTGTCAGAGGTAACAGGCCCCCAGCGCCAGCCCCATAAGTTGCTGCCAAGGACAGGAGCAAGAAATCTTCTCTTTCTGGCATAAGTTTCCCTTGGCCTCCAAATCCTGTTTGTCACCATCCACAGCACTGGGAAGGCGTCAGAAAGCCAAGCCACAGCACCCATCAAGGGCTACCACTGCTCCAAAGCCTGGGCAATTCCAAATGCCACCAGCCAACCTCTCCAAAGAGGGTCTCAAGATACACTGAGGAAGTCCCTGCTCAGAAGACCTTGCTGGAAATGACAAGACCAAGGAGTTGGTTTTAAAAGATCTCTGCGTCCCAAGGCAGGGCAAAGCAAGAGCAATTCAACTCATCCATAAGTGATCTAGAGAAGGGTAAGGAAGGATGGAGACCAAGTTATTCACTGAAGGGAGGGTGAGGCTGGTGAGAGACCTGAGCAATATTCTCAAGGGACAGAGCAAGCTAAGCCAGAGGGAGCTCACTTCCAACACCAGGCACAAAGCAAAGGAGATTTAGGTTACCCCACAGGAGAAAAGCAGGAGGCAGCTCACCAGTCTGAGCCTCTTGTGCACTGTGGGCAACCTGGTCCAGCCTCTTCCCCTGTTCCCAAAGACAGGAAACTGTAAATGAGGGCAACAGAGTCTGTACAAGCATCTTCCAATGGATTAACCAAACTGGGACTGTTTTGAGTCAGCCCAAGTCCTGCATGCTTTGAGAGCCCAGTAGTACCACCCAGGGCTGACAAATGCAGCCATCCAGCCCTTACACTCAACATGCCATGACAGGATAGCTTCTGCTAAAATATGCCCTACTTCAAGTCCCTGCCACCAAACACCAAATCCAGCCTCCCCACAGTGCATCTGGAAAAGGCACAGGACAAAAAGCACAAAACCAAACAAAAACACCACCAAAAATATCCATCCAGGAACTGCCTGGACTAAACTACATGCCCAGACATCCAGCAGGAGAATAGAATATCTCCAGGAATACCGTGTTCTTCTGCTCATTCTTAGGTCCTGCTGCCAGCCACTCACAAAGAGATGCCAGGTGAGAGCAGTGACATCCCACCCAGGACTGATCTGAACTGGACACGCAGGCATGGGGGGAAGTGGGCAGGGAACAGCTCTGACCTAGGACAGCCCAGGAGAGTCACACTGCTGCAGGCCCTGCAGAAAATATTCTCCCTTCCCCATCCCTGCCCCTCTGGGGATGTCCCCAGCCCAAACACCTGACAGAGATGGAGGAGAGTCATGGAAAACAGGATTCATGCCAGGAGGGCCAAGACCATCTAGGCCATCTCTTAAGAGAGGGAGGATCCCAGCATAGCTTCCCACGCAGGGTGAGGGAGGGACGCGGACAAAACCATTCAGCCCTCAAGTCCTCGGTGTCAGTCCTTACACAGCTGCAGCTCCCCAAAGAGACACACACCTCGGGCCAGCACAGCCAGGAGCTTCACACCAAGGCTGCAAGAGAGCCAAGCAGCAGCAGCAGCACCTGCCTTGCGCTACCACAGCCCCAGCGCTGCCAGGAGACCAGCACAGCTCCTGGCCACAGCTGCTTGGGAGTAAGAGCTCTCTAAAGGGAGTTCTGAGCTGCCCTGCAGCCCAAAAAGGGTCGAGTTACGTCAGAAGTGTCTGGTGCAAGGTACCCACCCCCTGAGGCTGCAGTGATTGGGTCGTTTGTTTGTTTTTTTTTTTTGTTTTGTTTTTGGTTTTTTGTTAGAAGACTGCTCCGAATCCCCCCTCCTGGAGCCAGCAAGGCCGACCCTCCCCTTTGGAGAGATCAGCCCTTTAACCACATCCCCCACAGCACAGCTTGGGCTACTCCAGCCCCTCAAAACTGCCCCGGTCCTGCATCCATGCTTCCAGCACCTGCAGCACACGAGCCTTTACCAGCTGTGCTTCAGAGACACCTGAGGACAGGTACAGCAGGAACGTGTGCCCGTGGACATTCCCCCTCTCCAGGAAGCCACCTCGGTCGCATCCCAGTTTTTCCTAGAAAAGCGCCGTCTCCCACTAGTTTACCCCACTGCGTCCACTGAGCCTTCTTCCTGTGCCACCACCCCACGCCGTGCTGCCGAGGACAGGGACAAGCTCTGCCACAGCATCCCAAGGGCACTCTCCACTCCTGGCGGCCGCTCTGTGGAGCCAGGAGCTCGGGGATACGGCCCACAGCCTTCCCCGCTGGGCAGCGTTGTCGCGGGGTGACACAGAGCCCCGGTCCCGGCCACTGCCACGCAGCCAGGGCCACTTGACGTGAGACCGCTGGAATGCAGCGAGGCTGCGGCTGCCCCCGGAGCCGGGACTTATAAGGAACGGGAGCGGAACGGGGCGGCGAGCTTGCACAACAGCGCTGCGGGGAGGGGAACGCGCGGAGCCCAGCGGCGGGGCTGAGAAACGGGACAGGATCCTGCCCTCGGTGTCTCACACGGGCCGTGCGGCTGCGGGGCCCTGCCACGGCAACCCGAGGCTGCTTCGGACCTCAGTACAAAGTCCCAGGAGCCACAAGGGAGGAAAAAACTGGGAGAGAGAGATGTGGGGTCTGTACGAGGGACAGCTCGGGCAGCCTCCACACCACGGGGCAAGAATCCCCAGAGAAGGGGCTGGCCACTAAGCAGGTCACTACTCCATGCCTCAGTTTCCCCTCCGGCAATCAGAAGAGAGGTGGTAAGAGCCGGGCTGTGCTGCCATTCCAGCCCTGGCAGAGCTCCGGTGTCCTCAGGCAGGATCACACCGAGCCCCGGCAAAGGATCAGGCCAGGAGCCGCTCCAACCAGGAAGCCCCAGGCAGGCACAGAGCCTCCCATCCATGGAAAGGTGTTCACCCATTCCCAGATGGGAAAGAGGGCCTTGAACCTCCCCCAGCACTTGAAGCAAGGCAGGCTTCAGGCATCTCCCTCTGAAATTTCCTCTTTTGCACAAAAGGCACACGAGGACCAACGTCCCGTTGGCCCAGAGGGAAGAGGGCTGACCACAAGCCAGCCCAAGTGCACTGGCATTTTGTCCCCAAGGCTGCAGTGCTCACACTGCTCATAGCCAGAGCAGCCCCTCCCCAGCACGGCTCTACCCCCACATCAGGCTGGGGATGTCAGCAGGGCTCAACCACCCCTGTGGTCAGGAGAGGAAAACACTCCAACCAGGGGGAAGCAGGGAGGGGCACCAGCCCCACTCTGGGAGAGCAGGAAGCACATGGGAGCTGATAAGTCCGGGCACAACAAGACAGCACCCAAGAATAGACCCTGGCCCTGGCAGAGGAAGCACTGCTGCTGTGGCTTTGCCATGGATGCTTCCTCCTGCTATCAAGTCCTGTCACCTGTGTCTCCGCAGCATCTCAGGAATTCGTGGAAGGACAGCACCCAGATGGGGTTGGGCCACAACAGGGGCTCAGAGCTGATGAAACATTTGGAAAGGTCAGCCCCACAATTCCCCAGAGATTACTGTCCAACAAAGCAGGTCCCCAGCACAGGGAGGTGCTGGCTGAGCACCCTGAGGTGGCCTTCATCACCTTTCACCTTGCCAAGAGGTCCACAAATCCAGAGGGGGCAGGCACAGGTGCCACAGCCAACGTGCTGAGGGACACTCACATCCACGCTGGCCCTACCCAGCCACCACACTAAGCCCTGGGCTCCAGACACTGCCACTCTCTGGTGTTGGGGACCTGCAGACATTTGTCACCATCAGCTGGAGCCATGGACTTTACCTGCTATGGACCAGCTTTTCCTACCCACACCCAGGCACCTGTTCTCCTGGCAGGAGACAGTGGTGAAATGAGTTCCTCCCCAGGGTAGAGACCAGCAGGAGACATGGGTCTGGAAGCAGGACCCTCACAAGAAACATTCTTACATCAGAAGTTTCAGTGAGTACATCCGTATCTGCTTCACCCCAACCACACCATGATTCCTGGGCACTTTTCCATCCTGTGCCTCCCAGGACACATCCAGAGACAGAGGAATCTCATCAAATCAACCCAATTTGGGGCAGCACACTGATGGCCATGCAGCATGTCAGGTACCTCCACAGCCCCACAAGCAAGTACTCCACAAAACCCAGGTGATGGAGGGCTGAAAGCTCACAGCAGCTCTTCACTGTGGACAGCAGGTATTGGAGTGTCACCCCCAGCACAGAGAGACCTTTGGGGACACCAGGAGGATGACAGCCACTCACAGGACTAAGCCAACACTGCATCAGCCCAGCTCTTAGCAAGACAGTGCCACCAGACAGCAGGGAAGGGCTGTGCTACCAAAATATGGACCAAAAGTGCCAACCCAAACCCACAACATGCCCTCTGGCTGCTCTCTCCCAATCCATGGCTCACGCTGCACTTCAGGCCATTGCTACAGCTGACCCAGGGCAGTTACATGTTGAGGGAGAGACACAGGCCTCCTGTCCTTGGAAGTAGATGGGAAGGACACACATCCCCAGGCCAACAGCTTCTGACCCATGGACACACACCAAGACTGACCCCACAGCAATGCAAGAACCTGTCCCCACCTGCAGCACAAGGAGGGAAGGCACATCCCAGATTGGGAGGTCAAACATTTCCACAGCTTCTCCTGGGCTGTGCAGCAGGGCTGGAGAACCTCCACAAGGGTTGGACCACCCACAGGGCCCTCAGGTTTCCAGCCATCCCAGCACACCATGACCCTACAGGGCAGTGGCCAGAGCACCCCTGCCCAGCCTGTAGCACCCACTTCTGCTGTGTCAAGGGCAGAGTCACCTGGTGCCACTACCCCCTCCTCATCAGATGTGCTGGGCTGGCTCAGGGTCACACCTCAGTGTGGGCCAGCTTCAGGAGCTCCAGTGCTGGAGCTGTCCCCCACTGCCCTGGTCCCTTCACAAGGCCAGGCAGACAGGAGGAACTTGGTTTCCACTATCCCACATGGTGCAGGAAGATGCTGAGTATTGTAGTGAGATCTAAACACCTCACCTCTGCAGTCATGCCCCAGTGAAGCTTCAGGCTGAAGCCTTTACCTCAGGCAGAGCTCCAGTACAGGCAGCAGCATTGCTCACTGCTCTGTGATCCAAGCAGCAAAGTCTCCATGATTTGGCATGGCCAAGACCAGCAAACTCAAAGGACCTTTCACTCCACATCCTTCCACATTAGTTCCAGCAAGAGTCACTCCTGAATTCCTACAGTGCCAGATCCTCAAGCAGAGCTATGAGGAAGGACAACAAAGCCTGAACTACTCCTTCCAGATATCTCAAAGGGCATCCTGCCTACTTTGGTGAGAGCAAAGCAGAGACCTAGCAAGGGAAACATTGAGTTTGGCCCTTCCTGATTTCCACAGGCACCACCAAAAATCCATTAATTCTGAGGCTAAGGAGGGAGAGTCCTGCTCAGCAGCTCCTCAGATTAGCCAAAGAGGAAGACTCATTTCTGAGGCTGGGTCTCATTTAATAGCCCAGGTGGCAAGAGAAAGAAGTTACCCCATCACAGAGACGAGTTGAGTTGGGATGTTGATGCTCAGACTCATGTCTAAGAAACTTAGATTTGAAAGAGTGAGAAAGGAGAAGGAAGCTCCTTCAGAGGGTATTCACAGGCTCCAGGACAGAAGTAGATAACAGGGAGATTCCCTCCTCCTATCAGAGCAACTCAGTGCTCAACTCAAGCCCAAGAGGATGTCTGGGAACACATCAGTTCCCAGAACCCCTGTGTGCATGGTGACTCCAGGGTATCTGCTCAGCCAACAATCTGTCACTGACAGAAAGCTGCATCTAACACTTAGGGGACTTTTAGGATGCATGAAAACAGCTCTGACACCATCTTGCTTCAGCCAGGCCAAGTGCAAGAGAATCAGTGAGTGGTGACTGTAACTACTATAGCTTCATGTTCCTCATAGTGCAGAGCAGCATCAGAGGAGTCATTTGACTCCAGAACTTACACCAACCTTATTTGCTTGCAGCTGTAGAGCTGGAATCCACACATGCACGAGGTATCTAGGTCCACTCAAGCAGAGATTACAGAAGTCAAGAGATGCCTGGCACCAGTCCATGAAGTGCTACAGACATCCAGCACATAACACAGCCCACTCACCAGCAGCATTCCCAGGCAGCTCCAGCAGCCCTGGAGTGCAGCAGCTAAGGAAAAAGGGATGAAGGACTTGCTGCTGAGGAAGCTGTCTGCCTTCTGCCACTCCAACACAGAGTCTTCTAAGCTACAGCCTTCCATGGACCAACAGGGAAGATGAAGAATAACAGAATGATTTGGTTTAAAAGGGACCTTAAAGACCATCTCATTCCACCCCCTGCATGGGCAGGGACTCCTTCCACTAGAACAGGTTGCTGCAAGCCCCATGCAACCTGGCCTTGAACACTTCCAGGCACAGGGCAGCCAGAGCTTCTCTGTGCAACCTGTGCCAGGACTTCAACCTATCACATGGAAGTATTTCTTCCCAAGATGATGCTCTCTGGCAGAGTTTAGCCAGGTCCTCATCTGGGCTCTCCCAGCACAACTTCCCATTTAACACTTTCCACCTTCAGCAAACCCAGCATCCATCCCCAAGCTCTACCTGAAGAGCAGCAGCCATCATGCACAGAGCTGCAAAGAGGGCCTTCAGACCAGCCAAGAGCACACATAGCATAGCCACAGACCTCAGCTGCTGGTTTGGGCATCCAAACAGCCAGCTCCAGATCTCTCCCACTCCTGGTAGACCTACAACTTCCCGGTGACCTCCCAGGAGAGCAAGAACTAACTTCTACAGTAGAACCAACACATCTGCACCAGGCACTCTGGAGAGCAGGGTGAACACGCAGAGTTTTATTGCTGTGCAGCCATGGACACAACACACAGTGCCCACGGGAAGCATGAGAGCTCTGCCAGCCACAGGGGTGGGAGTGCAGCACCTAGGCAGCTGCCTGCCCCACACCACCCCTCGGGACTGCCGGGAGAAGATGCAGCCACGCAGATTGGCGGCTGCCTGGAAAATTAAACAGAAGATAGCAGCAAGTGGGGAGGGATCCCGTGTGGGGAGGTGTCTGGTGAGGAACAGCAGGGACTGACATTAGGCCCTGTTTGTTTAACATTCCCGTTAACGACCTCGAGAGGAGCGAGAGGCATTCCTGTCCTCCGCATGTCACCAGCCAGGAAGCGGCTGCGAGATCCAGGGGCTCACAGATAAGATAAAGGGAAAGGCTGAATTTGGGAGCTTCGCCCCGCTGTATCTGGGGCACACGGGGCCCTTCTGCGAGCGCCTGGGGAGGCAGGGAAGGAGGTGCACGGTGGGGGGGACGGAGGAGTGTCCGCAGCGCCGGGATCCGGCAGTGTTATCCATGCAGTGTGGGAAAATATTCCAGCGCGCCCTCCTGCATGCGTCGGGGCTGAAGGATTCCACTTTGCACCGAATGTATTTATCACTCTGTATCAAGGGGAGCTTCTGGGCAGGAATTTGGGCCCCCAGACCATGCTGGGATCCTGAACACAAGGTCACTCCTTATGCCTCCATGAGCCTCTGCAGTGAGGAACAGCTCCTGGTCAGCCAGGAGGTACTGGAAAAACAAGCGTTCAGAGTAGGCTCAGGGTAGCCAGCATGGAGCCTAAACCGTGCTCACCAACCACAGCGTTATTTCTGTTGGAGAAAGGACTTTTCCAACAGCAATCCCACCAGGGTCTGAGGCATTAAGGCCCCACCTTAGTCCCAGTCTAATCAAGGTGGTGGGTCTTTTGCTGCAGCCCTGGGTGCAAGACACGCCCAGCGAGGCCACAGACCATCCAACAGGGTGGACAGACCGTGCCCCTCCCTGCACACTCCTGGAGGCTGCACAATGGAGAGCCCCTTCTGTCTAACTCCTGCCCACTCCACAGGGATGCCATCTTTAACTCAATTTTCCAGCCATCAAGCTCCACTCCTGGGAGGACCAGCCTCTCCCAAGGGTGAGGATTTCCAGGCTCCTGAAATGCTCTAGCACCCGCTTTGCCAAACAACCACCCAGCAGCGGGGAACAGACCGGCTCTGCCCCAGCACCAGGAGCTCACCCGACCGCCACCTGCGAGGCACCAGCGCAGCTGGAGCAACCCCAGTGGGATGGGATGCCCCAAGTGGCATCAGCCTCGGGGAGCTTTGCAGGCCGGTGAATAACCGGATCAAGGAGCCGCATTGAGTCTTCTACACACGCACACACAGCCTGTGAAACCCCCAGGTACCAAACCTCCCCTCACCGGGAGCGGCACAGGGCCCTGGCTCTCAGCCCACCCACACCAGTGCCACCCAGGGACATCCCACCAGCAGCATCCACATCCCATTGCGTCACCGCATCGCCGGTGCCCTGCTCCACGCCGCAGACGGGATCATCGCTACAGCCACCACCTGCCAATCCATTCCAGCCCATTGCTCGGGTCACCCTGGCCGGGGCTGGAGCCCAGGGGACAGGCCGGGCCCGGGCCAGGCGGCGCACGGGGCCCGCAGGCCCCGCAGGGTGGTGGAGCCAGCCGGGCGCCATGTTGCGGCGGCGCGAGCGCACGGAGGACAGCGAGGGGAGGGGACTGAGCACCTCCCCAGTCCTGAGGGCCAGGCGTGGAGGACTGCAGCAAAACGTCTCCAAGGCCAGGCGTTTTCCAGAGCCCTCTCCGAGATGGAGGGCAGCTAGTAAGCCACTGTGCCAATACCTGCTCCGGGGGTGCAGCGATGACATCGGCCAATGGCTCCAACAGCCAAAGTCCAAATGTGGAGGGCTGCAACCTCTGGTACGTGGCTACAGACAACCAGCCCTTAATAGCCTTCCCAGCTCTGAATCCAGCAGCATCCAGGCTCTGGTTTGCAGTGGCATCCAGGGGAAGGGGCTGTGGCAGGTCAGCTCATAGTCCTCCTGCCCCAGCCAGGTTGCCAGCACACACGGAGCAGGGCAGGGGCTCCTCCACTATTGTCCAAGTATCTCCCTTGCAGCCCACACGTGCACAATGGTGCTGGACCCAGATCCCTCCAGCTACAGGGACTTGGCAACAGAACACCGCACCCACGGACACCGGCTGTGCTGGATGGAGCAGGGACCTGCCAGCCCTCTGCCCTACAGGGCTACAGGAACACTGGGCTGAGCAGGGGACTCGCCCTGCCGGGCCCCAGGCCCTCCTCGGGAAAGCCCAGGGACTCCAGCACCAGCTCCCCAACACCTCCGTACTCTGCCCCCCATAGCCTGGCCCCAGCTTCCCAGCCCGCAGCAGCCCCGGCATCTGGGCTCCGGTTCCCCGACGACCCGGGGGTCCAGCCCCGACACCGTGTCCTCTATTCCGCAAAAGAGGCGCTACGCTCCTTCTCGGCTTCCCCGACGCCCCGGTGCCGCCTCCGCGGTCCCCGGCACCGCTCTGCTCCATCCCCAATACCCCAGCCCCGCTTCCCCGACGACGCTGCGCTCCACCCGCTCCATCCCCGCCGCCCCGTCCCTGCTCCCAGTTCTCCGCCGCCGTCGCTACCCAGCCCCAGCCCCGTCCCCGATCCCCAACCACTCCGGTGTCCCGGCGCCGCTCCCAG
>VWYO01024146.1:32830-49646 GCA_013400275.1 Rhadina sibilatrix
GGACCGCGGGGAGGTTTTTCTTGTTGTTGGGCTCGAGTTATTTTAATTATTTTTTTTCCCCTCCTTTCTACGAAAAACTTTGTCAACTTTGATGAACTTTCGGGTTTCGACTTTCTTAAAGGGCCCGCCGGGCTCTGGTCTGGCGGCGCGGCCGTGCCGTCCCCTCCGCGCGTCCCCGGGGCGCGGAGGTGCGGCTCAGCCCCGCCAGGCTCCGGGAACCCCCGGACGGCACCGTCGTGACCCCCGAGGAGAGCCCCGAGCGCCCAGAACAGCAGCCCTGAGAGCTCAGGACGGGGATCCGGAGCAGCGGAACAGCGGCCCTGAGCCTCAGGAGAGCAGCCCCAAATCTGCCCAGACAGCATCCCCGGTCCCTGGGGAGAACAGCCTGGTTCCGCCTGCCAGGGCAACCCCACAACCATCCTCATGGACACTGCTGTGCGCCCCGTGCAAAGCCCTGTTCTTGGGCCTGGGAGGAGGAGCAGGGTTGAGGCACAGAATCATGGAATCCGTGCATGGTGTGGGTGAGAAGGGACCTTAAATTTCATCTCGTGCAGCCTCCCTGCCATGGGCAGGGACACCTTCCGCTAGACCAGGTTGCTACAAGCCCCATCCAACCTGATCTTGGACATTTCCAGGAGCAGGGCAGTCACAACTTTTCTGGGCAACCTGAGCCAGGGCCTCACCACTCTCATTATCCATCTTCTTTCCTTTCTCCCTGCCCACATGGGTGCCCAATTGGCCACATCCTAAAGCATGGCCTGCGGTTGGACAACATGAGCAGAAAATGGATTACACAGCCTGTTCCTCCATACAGCATCCCCCAGCTTGGTCCCTCTGTGAAGGATAAGTGTAAAACCCCAAGAGCTTGGGTCAACCTGCCAAGTGAGAGATGTCCAGGGATGTGAGCCCTGTTATTTTAACCAGCATTTCTTGTGTGCAGTCTGTACTGCTTCCCCAGAACGGAGGCCAGGTGAAAGAGGGGAAACATCAGCCCTGCCCTGCCCTGGGGGTCCCACAGCCCCCCTGCACTGCAAAAGCCAAGTGTATTCCCTGACCTCCTTTGGCCTGGCTGGAGACACCTGTGCTGTCCCCATGGCACTGAATGTCACTTCAAATCAAACTGAGTCCACACCTGGCTCTGAGTGACCATTTCATCCCAGCAGGAGCTCAGGGGTACATAATTTTGCTCATGTGCACGTTGTGAAGAGGTGTGAGCCTGGCTGGGGGTAATCACAGCTCAGTTCCCACCACACCTGGATCCACTGCCCTGTTCAGGCCCCAGCCTCTGATTCCATTTGCCACCTGGCTACAGAGAGGCAGCCTGTGAAAAGGTAACCCTAAACTCAGCCATCCCCCTGCACAAGCATCATCCAGCACAACCCACTGGCAATGCAGCAAACACCATGGACAAAATGGTGCCCACAGCCAAGTGTGCATGTGGGGCCAAGTAATTCCATCACAGGAGGTGTGTTGGAGGGGATGAAACATCCTCCTGGAAGCATCAGCTTTATGTTTCCCTGCTTTCTAGGTTATGGCTTTTAGCAGCAGCAGCAGCTGTTTGCATGCAGCACAGAGGGTTTGTGTATGGAGTCCTCACACAGAGGCAAAGTGACCACTTCTTTTTCCAAGGCTTTGTAATGAGCTGCTAAGCCAGAGAGCCTGATCCCTGCCAGGTCCTGCATGAGGGGAGAAAACTCCCAATTTATTTATCTAAAATGCTGTCCTACAGAAGGGTTTTGGAGGGACTTCACATACCAGCTCTGAGCACCACAGCAAGAGCTCCCCCAAGCCACACATGGAGTTCAGCATGGACAGATCCAGATCAGAGCAAGGACTTTCTTCCATCTCCAGGGATACTGCCCTTCACCATAACTTTGTCCCCAAAACTGGGGGACAGTCCCATAAGGCTGTGCAGGAATAACTCCCAGGAAGAGTGTTGCCTACCGTTCCTCAAAGACTCTAAGAGAGCCCACCCTGACAAAGACCAGGAATATTTGCTTCCTGTGCTGATGGAGCAAAAACCAGCGTAACCTCACAGCCCTTTGCCTCTGTTTAGGTTTGGTGTTTCACTTTCTGCAGACTTGGAGTGCAGAGCCTGAGGCAAGTGGAGGAAGGCACGAAAGGGTGGAAGTCAGGAGCAGCAGCAGGTTTTCATCAGACCCCCAAGGACCCCCATGCTGCACACACATTCAGAGGAGACATTCTGTCTCTTCCAGAGCAGGAAAACCCTGGCCACAAGCCGAAGAGTTGCTGTATCCATCACGTTGGGACAGTAACAGTGGGTCCACCATGCCACTACCACACTGATGGCCACAACCTCTGGTTTATTTTGTAGGCAAATCCACGGCGTTGGGCTGGAGATAAGTATCCTCCTTGCACACCCACCCCTCAGAGCTGTATGTGGTGGCAGCACCCCTGCATGCCAGTATCTTATGGCTCATAGTCCCTTTGATATGTTCATAAACATCACACCCAGGCAGCCTCTCCCCTCCCAAAGTATTGCAGCATATGCTTCAACACATGGAGCCCTTGGTGGCCCAACCAGCTGCACATGGAGGGGATGTTTTCTCCCCACAGGAACTTTAAGGGATGGACAGAAGGTGGGACAAATGAAGCCCTCACTGCTACCAGCTTGTGCAGGTGAGCCAGTCCACCAGAAAATGGTGACATCCTTGCAGAGATTTTGGCTGAGGATTCCACTTCCAGCTGGAGATGCTCAGCTTTAAGTATGAGATCCAAGGTCACACCAGCTGAACCAGTGCAGGAGCAGGTGACACTTCGGTCTGGGCTTTGCTTACCCATGTCTTACAGTGATGTATTTTTACACCAACATTTTTCCTCCTAAAGTATCTTCCATTCAACAGCACCTGGCTCTGCAGTCTGGCCAAGGGCTGCACCAGGGCTTTGTCCTTCCCATACCATGTCCACTAAGATGTGATGGTTAGAAGAGCAGAGGTGATGCTGTGACCCATCCAGCATCCACTTACCTCTCCCACACCAATTCCTCATCAGGGTGGACAAGTTGACAGTGAACCCTGTGATAATGTCCCACACAAGCAGCTCCAGCTGTGCTGTCCTGCCTGCAAACGATGGGAAGGTCAGAGCCTCACCAGGGAAAAGGATAAAAGCTATGAAGTACTCACAACCAACAAGGCTGGTCTAGCAGATCTTAGAAAGGGGGTTAACAAAATACTTGAGACTTGAAATGACAGCCAGCTGTGGACAGTCTTGTGTTTACACACAGTTTCTCAGCTTTGCATTATCCAAGGGCTCTTTCTCATTCTTGAACAAGCAGGTGGCCAGCTCAGGGTGCTGGTTAAGGTGATAATGAGGGATGTCTGTCTCCAGCTGGGCTCCTGCATCCTGCCCACTCTTTCTGTGGTGACCTTCACCCGTCAGACCTCCTTCACCAAAACACCGAAAGGCAATGGATTTTATTTTGGGCATCATGGTGGTTGTCATAGGGGCCACTTTAGGCCTCTGTTCCTTCTGAGCCCATCACAGGCAGTGCCACACTTTGGCTAAGGTGCTGGATTGTTTTTGCTGTTTCTCACTGCTTATCTGGGACAACAACTGAGCCTTGGCACTTGTCCCAGGGCAGAGAGGGTGCTCCCATGCCACTTCCAACATTTCTGAGGTACGGAGAAGGGAGGATTTCCTCTGCTTGTCACTGGTACCAATTTCTCCTCCTCCTGTCCTTGTCCAGGAGATCCCACTTCTCCCCAGACTGTGCTGCTGCTTTCCTCCATCCTCTGCCCATTCCAGCTGCTCTTGCCTCATGCTCTTAGTCTTTCCAGTTAATTATTCTGGGCTGGGATTTGCTATGCTGGCTGGAAAGAGGCCACCAGCCATGGGACATGGAGGAACACTGATTTCCAAGCAAGCAATGAGACCAGAAAAACACCCTGTTCCTGCTCAGACCAGTGCTGGGCACATGCAAGTTGAGTGCTGGTGTCACCAAAGACTCTTTACAGGGCCTCAGATGAGTTCTCAGAGAACTTTCTGGCCACAGGCAGGAAAAGGCTTTGGGGCTGCTTTTGGTATGGCTCAGCATCCAAACATCTGGAGACTTGTTACAGCAAAGGTGGCAAGGACCTCAGAACTCACCCATCCAACATCCTGCAGGATTGTCACTAGCACTGGGTCAGGTTGGTCCTGCCTTGAAAACCCCTAAGGATGGACCAACCCCATCTCTCCAGGTGTTCATTCCAAGGCTGCACCATCCAGCAGGGAAGAAGTCTTCCCTAACACCTACCCTGACTCTCTCAAGCCACCGTGTGCTGCCCCATGTCACATCATCTGCTGCCGCTATCAAGGAGAGTGTAACTCCACCATCACTGTAACTACCCCTCTAGGGAGGCGTAAGCTGCAAACAGACCCCTGTTCAACCTCTTCTGGCCAGACTAACCCAGCCCAGTTCCTTGCTGACCCCTCACCAGCACCTTCTGTGCTTCCCCCTCTCCCATCTGCATCTCTGCCTGACACAGAGCCTACCCAGCCATTCCTCCCACCCTGCAGCCTCTTTTTGGTCTATCTGTGTCCAAACAGCAGGGATGGCACTTGGTCAAGGCCAAGCTGAAGAGGAGCTCCCAATGCCTGCCATGGCTTTGGTCCTTCCTTTGGACCAAATGCCATGTGGCTACAACAGCCCTAAGCACCACAAAGGGCAGAGGATAAAAGGTGTGGCAGAAAAATTAGTACCAGAGACAACAGATATTTGAGTACCAAATCACAGCATGTGCTCAGCCCCATCCTGGGAGCTGTGCAGGACTTTGGGTGGCCCAGTGGGTGCAGGGCAGAGACAAGCAGCAGTGGAATTGCAGAGTTCATCCAGCATCACATGCCTGGAGTAGCTGCTTTGAGGATGGCAGCGAGTGCTTTCAAACTTTAATTCCTTTCCGTACGTCACCGCTCGTCTTCTCCAGCCCCGCCTTCCCCCAGGAGGACGAGCTGAAGCTAACTGAGAGAGACAAGGGCTCGGAGGTGTGTGCAAATGTTTGCATCAGATCGCTGCAGAGCTGCTTTTATGGGCATTTCAGAGCAGCTCCTGGCAGCACCGCCCGGGTGCCCCGTGACGCGAACCCACCAAGTGGGCTTCCAACCAAAAACGGGTGAGCAGAGCTTGTGTTTACACAGTTTGAATAAAAAGATAGAACCAAGCAGGAAAGGCTGTTTGGAGCCAGGAGCGGGAACAATAAACCCAAACGCTCTCCCTGATGGGTTGCAGATGCAGCACTGCTGGCGATATGGTGGAAAAAGCACGGCTTCATGGAGGGGTTTGTCACTTAGTCACCTAAGGAATGAAGACAGGACTTTAGTCTGCCCCAAAACTCATACTTTTTTTTTGCCTAGAAGATGAAATACAGAGAAGAAAGAAGACAATGCTCCTCCTTGCTAGTGCAGCACTGAAACAGTGCACTGTTATCTCTTTAGTTTCATAATTAATGTGTCATTTGCACTGGCAAACATATTAATTATGAGGGAATTAAGCAGGGGGATCCTTTATAGAGGATTTGTTAACTAAAGGCCCCAAACCAGTTCAGCCCTGTGCATGGGATCACCACACACCTGGCTCTAGCATTGCTGCACTGAACTGCTGCCCAAGGGGCATCCATGGCTGATTTTTAGTGAGTTTTTGAAGTGTGGGGTGCAGGCTGTCTCAGCTCCATGTTCAGGTGTACCCAGACCTGGTGGACATGTTGGAGCATCAGGGCTCTCCCTCTGTGCCCATCCCCTGCAGCTCCTTCCACCATGGTTCAGCCATGAGAGCAGCTGAAGTCACCACCATGGTGCTCTCGTGGGCTAAGATTCTCATAGTGAGCTGGACCTCACCAACAACAGGATCATCCCATTGCCTCATCCACAGAGGAGCTGGGAGCTGCCCAAGTTGCTGTGGTCCCATGCCAGCTGTAAAGGAGGGATTTCTGTAGCTGAGTTTGTCCTTCCTCACTGGAGCCATGTCAGGAGCTGCCTCACCAGCAGAGGGACAGGGTCAGGGATCCTCAGCCCCACTGTCACTGCCCCCAGCAGCAGACACAGCTCTGCTCTGGCGCCTGGCACTCAGCATTAACAAAGTGGTACCAGTGGTCACCAGACCTGTCCCAGCAGCAGGGAGGAGGCACAGCACCTCTGGCAAGTCCTGCCAGGCCAGAACCTGCCCCTTTTCCCTGCTCTGCAGTTGTCTGAGTGAGGTTTTGACCAAGTGCTCAGTGAGAACATCGGATTCAGTGCCAACTCCAGGGATGTGAAACAGCAGGGACAGGATGTGGCTTGACCCAGAGCACTAAGAGACAATCCGTGTTATTGGTGTCCTGAGCCCTCATGTGTGGCCCTACCCACAGGATCTGGCACCTCAGGGTGTCAGCAGATCCAGCTTTGGATCCCTCAGCCAGGTGCTACCAAGTAGAGTACCATGTCCCAATCCTCTCCAGAGCCACCTCTGATCATCAACAGGGCTCTGCAGGCCTCCTCCTCTGCTACATCATCTTCATCCCTAATTAACAGACATTATGGATCATGTGGAGGGGAGAAATACTCCCAAGGTTTGCCATTAAGTATCTGGACAGCCAAAGAGGGCCCCCTCTGCAAGGGGGAAGGTGGGCAGCTTTGAGCTGTGCCGTGTGATACATCCCCTGCTCACAGCAGAACACACCAACCCAAAGCCCCCGAGAGGAAGGCGTCCTGCTTTCACCAAGGCTTTAATGCCCAGCCCCTCTGCAGACTGGAGACCTTGTCAAACAAAACAAAAGGACTTGTTGTGGAGGAATCCTTGGCAACACCACCAACATACACATGACCTTCCGACGTGGAAAAGCGATTGTCAAGAAGGCAAGTGAGCGATGGCGCCACACATGGCACGGCTCAGCTGCCCAGCCACTGGTGCTGGCCTGGGATGCACCCAGGCCTGGGATGCGGGTCCCAAAGCCTGCTGGAGCATGCCAGAGAGCAAGAGAGGATGCGTGGGATGAGCATCGCTCCAGCCTGGATGTGGCACTTTCTCTGTGGCAGCTGCAAGCTTGGAAAAGCTCTTTCTCAGCTCACTTGTCGTGTCCTTCCCCAGGACACTCCCAGCTCCCATGGGTTCCCCTCAGGCAAGCCCTCTGCACATCCACGCCGGGGTACGTGTCCATGGGTGCCCTCAGGGGTAGGAAAGAAGTCTCCTTGCCACTTCCTTCCTCCTCCCTGCTGTTCTCCCGGTGTTGAGCTCTGCAGAGGACAGCCAGGGACACCTCCACTGTTAGACACCCTGTGTGCTACTGCCCAGCATGGGGGAGATCCATCTCAGCGTGGATGTGGCACAGAGGAGAATTCCTGCTGACTCCAGCCTCCCATCTCCTCTGGCCAAGCAGGACCCATGCTCCCCTCCTGGAGATGACACTGCCCATCCAAGGGTGCAACCTGCTGTGTAAAAGCTGCTGCCAGAGCTCTGCAGGCTGCTCCTCAGCCATGTGAGTAATGAGAGGTCTCAACAAGTCAGGAAGATGAGAGCTAAAAGAAGCATACCCTTGCAAGAGGCTGCACCATCCATCCTGCTTGTCTTTGGGCAGAGGAGGGAAGCTGGAGGGCAGGACTGGGGCAGGCCAGGGATGGCAGCATGGCTCCACTGTCCCTCCTGCCCTCCTGGAGCTTGGGGTACAATGAAAGACAATGTGCCACAGCAACACCCTTCCCAGTGCTGTTCCCACATGGGGGATGCACCACAGCCAAGGCTCCTGCACCACCTGCGGGGTTTTCACACACTCCTCAGCTTGGCCACAGCCTGGAGTTCCTGGCAGGTACAATTAGTGGCCCGTCCCCATCCCCAGGGCAGCCCAAGTCTCACCCCTTGGAGCTTCCAGCCTTGGCAGCAAACCAACACAATACATCTTCCCAGTTTTCAGTCCCAGCAAGGCCAGACTTGTTTAAACTGGGTTGTTTAGATGACTTGGTGTATGTTGGACACCCAGCCTGAAAGATTCAGCTCGTGATGATAGTTTGGCAAAGCCCTAAAACCAGGGAAAACAAAGAGTTTTATCATGGGAAGCACTGATCCTTGAGATAAGCTGTAATTATTTCTGTCCTGCTTCGACCACAGGGCATAAGCACTGAGGACTGACAGCACAAGAGCAGATTTTCCAGAGCTGATCCCTTTGGCTGATGGGACAAGCTGTGGGGCAAAGTACCCATGTTCCTGCAAGGAACATGCTGAGGTCTCATGTGCAGTCTAGGCATCTCCCCCCAAATCCCTATGAAACACTCATTGCATCACTGACCATCACCAGCACAAACTTCCCTGGAAAAATTCATTTTCACGCGAGGAATACAGCTTGGAAAATTCCAGCCTCGAGGGGAAGGACAAGCAAGGGGCTGGGATGGAAACTATTTTGCAACCTTAATTATTTTACCCCAAAGGCTGGCCGCCTGTAATCGCATCAGTCTCCTTGGAAAAGCCTGCCCCAGCAGAGCCCCTCTTGCCCTCTTATCACTCCCCCCAGGCCCTGAAAAGAGCTCTCAGAGAAGCTTGGGGGCCTGGTGAGCCCCTGCCTGCAGCCTGCCAGGCAGATCCCGGGAATGCCTGATTTATAGTGTTATGCTTCATTCTGTTTACGCCAGGCGAGTTATTTAAAACGAGGAGAGTGAGAGGAGCCCGGGTTTTGTTTAAAAGTCCGGCAGGGAGATTTGCCTTAAATAGTCAAGAGCTGAGGTTGGAGGGGAAGCCGCCCAGCAGCACGGACCTCCGGGGTGGGAGCAGAGCTGGCACCCGCGGGGGGAGCTGGCTGGCTGGGGGAGAGGTGGCAGAAGCCTCATGTTCAACCCCGGGGAGTTAAACCATCCTCACAACCCCAGCCTTGAGTGGCCTGTGACACTTGGGGACACGATTCACCTCCACGACATGAAACACAGTTTTGGAGGAGAAACAGCACCGGCCCCACAACACCTGAACCCTAGTGATGGCAATCCGAAAAGCTGCTCCACAGCCAGAATTGGCACAGTCATCATCCCAAAGGAAGCCATGCCCAGCCTGGCACAGCCCCAGCTCTGAACCCTCTGGGCAGCCCCTGGCAGCCCTCGAGGCCTCCTCCTCGGGGCAAGGCTGGATGTGAGGCCACACTGCTGAAAGGGCCTCCCTCAGGGGACTGACACGAGCGTGGTTTGCTCAGTGCTGAGCACAGATCTGATTGCTCTCTATAAATACATCCGGGGTCAACACCAGGGACGGGGAAAAGCTATTTAAACTCAAGGGGGACGCTGGCAAAAACAAAAGGCTATATATAAACTTTCCATGAGCAACGCCAGGCTGGAGGGAAGGTTTTAACTCCTCGAGCAGGGGGGCGAAGAAAGAGCCCCACAAGAAGTGGGGTGAGGCAGTGGGATGGGGCCGGACAAGTTTCACTGCGTCCCCAGGATGGGGTAACCTCAGTTTCCCTCCATCCTCAAGACCAGTAAAACCATCTGAGGAGCCAGAAACAGGCCTTGGCACCCCAGAGAGAGCTCCCAGCCCCACTCCAGGCAGGACAGCAAGGGGCAAGAAGCACTTCAGATATTTTTCCACTTTCTTGACTTATTTGGTCAAAAATGCTGAGGAAATTAATCAGGATAATGAGTAACTCGGGTGCTTCAACACAGTCAGCAGCAAGGGTCGACTGCTGAAAGGCTAAACTGTTGTACCAAACCTGGCACTCCTTGCTAGGCCTTTTCCTGCACTGCTGCTAATGCCTGTATCCCACATAATTCCTGTTCCTCCCACCCATCCTGCACCCTGAAGTTCTGCACCCACTGGTAGCACATGCATCATCTTCTAATCCCTAACCCTGGCAATCTTACCCATCCCTGAACCTCTCTAATGCCTGTACACATTGGATCCACCTGCCAGATCCCTGAACACCAGTAGTGGCTTCTGGGACCAGCATGGGTGAAAAACCTTGCATTTGGGAGGTGTTATGGAGATGGTGACGAGGAGGACAAGGAGCTGTGTGGTGGGGCAGGCTGGTGCCATGGCCCCAGTTAAGAGGCAGGCTTGTGGGACACGAATCTGACTTTTTTTGGAACTTGTCTCAGGTGGAACTGAGGCTGGGACATCCCCAACCCCCAGCAGAACCATTCGCAGGGCAGGGGGTGAAATATTTGGAGAGGTTTAAAGCAATTCAGTGTCTCCCATGGAGCAAGGATGAATATTTCAGAGGAATGGGCACCCAAAAAAGAGGGATGGGAGGCAACTGAGCATTGCAGCAAAACAGCCACCCAGTCACCATAGCAGCCACGGTGTGGTCTGGCAGGGATGCTGCTGGGGATCCACTCAGAGCAGCCAACTGGAGCACTGGCCAAGGAGGATACTTCTTCTGGAGGTGCACCATGTCTTCCTACTCTGCTCCCAGGGATGCAACAGCAGTCAGGGTTTGTTCCCATGCACACAGCCATCCATTAGGTATCCCAGGTCACTGCAGAGTGGCTTCCTGGCGAGCACCAAGGCAGACCCCATCTTCCCAGTTCCTCCCAGCTCCCCCCATCTCATTCATCCCCTCCAGGCAGTGTGGTCACTGTGCTTCCACAGACACCCTCTGTGTGGGTCGTTGTAGGGGGAAGGTGACAGTTCAGAGGACAGAGGACATTCATTCCATCATGGGAAATCCCTCTCCTCCCCACAGTCCACACAATCTGGTCCATTCCAGGCTGTACGAGGAGGGATCTGACTACATGGACAGTGGAGTGTGGGCTGTACCTAAGGCCCATAAACACTTGTCACTGTAAATTAAAGCAGAGCTGCCCATATCTGCCACTCTCCCAAATCCCCTAAGCCACAGCCTGGAGAGCAGCCCCACCGGCGCCGGTCTTGCAATGACCAGGGGAGTGTGGGGAGTCACGTCCTGGGTGAGAAGTTCAGGTCTGAGCCAGGAGAGCTTCTGGGGCAGAGTAAAGGCCGTGAGGTTTGGGATGCACTGCCGAAGGGTGCGCTGGCACCCCACTATCCCTACCCAGCACGTGCCCTCTTTGCTCCCAGCGGAGTCAGCGCAGGGCACGACTCCAGTGTGCTGGGAAGGGGTTTTAACTCCTGCTACATCCCCTGGGAATCGCAGCAGCAGGTCCAGGAGCCAGCAGAGCAGGGATGTGGCTGGCTGCTGGGAAACTTTGGGGCAGCAGGAGGGAAGGCAGCATGGCTGTCGGCACGGCTGCCACAGACTCAGCCAGCACGAGGGGCCACGTTCCCCAGGGACAGATAAAAGCTACCGTAAAAGGGGAGACCTGTCACTCAGGCTGGCCTGGCTTGTCTCAGCACAGCAGGGAGAGTGGAGCACCACTCAGCGAGCGGCTGCCACCGCAGCTCCAGGGGCTGAGGGCCACCTTATCGGCTGCATGTCACAGCCTGGGTGCTCAGGGATTGCTGAGTGATGCCAAGAAAAGGCACCAACTCACCAGGCACCTCTGAGCAGCCTCAGCTCCGTCCCCTATCAAACTGCGCTGGCCACCTGGTCCACACACCATGCCCGTGCCACTGCAGCCCTTCAGTGGGAAGTTGGGATGGCTCCTGGGTGAACCCAGGATTTTCAAGGGTTCAGCCATGCTTGGTTCCCTCCATCACTCTCTGCACACAAGGGAGAGGGAGCTCAGACAAAGGGAAGGCAGGAGAGGGCAGCCTCCTCCAAAGGGGTGAGAAATGAGACCCTCAGTGCTCCCAGTGCAGAGCATGTCCAGCAGGAGCTGGGGGGGAAGCCACCAGCTGCAGCAGCTTTTGCTTACGATGAGCAAAACACTCGAGATCCATAAGCAGGAAGAGGCTCTTTTGGAGTGAACTGCAAAATATTGTCTTTGCACAGCAAAACTCCCCCGCTTGCGCCTTCTCCTTGAGGCCTCGGCAGCTCTCGGGGAGAAGGTTCCTTCCTGCTCACCCCTCCGCGAAGGGCCGGGCTCCTCCTCGCAGTCAATTACTGCGCTGGGGTCGGGGGTCAAGGGGCTTCCCGAGTTCACGGCTCCTGTCTCCCAGCGCTGCCGAGCGACGCCGGCACCAAGTGGCACCTACCGGGCAGTCCCCACGGTTGTCCTGGGACACTCTGGGGACAACCGAACTCTGTGTGTGTGTGTGTGTGTGTGTGTGTGTGTGTGTGTCTGCAAATCCCCCTCCTCACCACCGACTGCCGGGTCCCCCCTGCACCCAGCTCCCTGCTTCATTCCTCCCTCAACCTGACAGCCTCCAGCTGCCGGCCCAGCCCCCCCACATCCCTCTGCAGAGCCTTTGCGGCTTCATCCCACCACTGGCAGGTTTGCAGGGGCGGAGGAGGAGGAGGAACCCACACCACTCCAGCCCCATCTCAGCACCACCACCCTGACCTGGGCAGCCCCACTGCACGCCAGCCCCACTGCCAGCCCCCCACAGCCCCGTGCCAGCCCCATCCCCTTCCCCTGCAGGCCGCGCTGCAGCAGGCCAGTGGCCGCTATCAAATATTGATGGTGCTGTGTGGTAAATAAGCATTATGAATTTATGACTCGCTGAATTAAACAGGCCCTGCTCGGGCTGGCTGCTGTTCGGCGAGGCGGAAGGAGCAGTGGCACTGCTGGCACATGCAGCGGCAAAGGCACGGCCCCACGGCCGACCGCGCTCAGAGCCAAACCAAGCCCGGGCTTTGGGGGCAGCCACAGCCCTGCAGCCCTGAAGGGTTTGTGCCAGGCAAAGAGTTCCTTCCCCTCCTGCGAATGCCTCGCTGCCCTCTGCGTTTCAGCTCTGCCCAGGGCAGCTGACAGAGCAAAATTCCCCCTCCTTGGAGCTGCAGTACCTCAGAGCAGAGAGAAGGGAGTGAGTTGAGGCTCAGGTTCACCGGTTTAAACAACACGGAGTCCAGCACTACGGTTATGTGAGTAACCAGGTTAATTAATAACACAGCAACTGTTGCCCAACACAGGAAAGGAGCACAAAACGATTCTGCTTGGTACAAAGGGGCTGGTAGAAAGTCACCTGTGAAAACTCCAGGCAGTGGGAAGGAGAGATGTCCAGCTCTGTTGGAAGAGGCTGGTTTGCCACAGCACATCCAACATGCTGGATGCAAGGAGAATCACAGACTGGCTTGTGTTGGGAGAGACCTTAAAGCCCACCTCCTTCTAATGCCCTGCCACAGGCAGGGACACCTTTCCACTAGACCAGGTTGCTCTGAGCCCTGTCCAGTCTGGCCTTGAACACTCACAGGGATGGGTGTGAGAGGGTGGCATGGTTTGACATCTGAGCCTGGCTGCCTCTCTGGAAGATGTTTGGGTGTCCTTGTGAACATATTCACAAGAAGCGAGATGTAGGGACAGGATGACAGGAAATGAGATGGGATAAACACTGCAGCAGCATGTGAGACATCACCTCATGTGGGCCAGGGAGGTAAGTGCCAAAGGAAAAGCCAGGGGATGGGATTTCCAGGATTGACACAAGAGGGAGCACAGGGAAGCATAAAAGCAGCAAGAGAGGCTCCCTGCCAGCACCATTTCCCAAGGGAGCACCATGCAGGGCTGGTCCTGTTTAACAGGACCATAGAATCACAGTTGGGCTTGGAAGGGACCTTCAAGATCATCTCGTTCCACCCCCTGCCATTGTCTGGGACACTTCACACTGGACCAGGTTGCTCCAAACTCCTTCCAGCCGGACCTTAGATCATGCCCAGAGAAGGAAATATTTTTGCCCATGCAAATATGGTCCTTTACACCTCCCTGCCACACAACAGAATGGCCACTCAGTGAGGCTTGGTTACATTGCTGTCACCATGTCCCCTGTGAGGTGGCAGCAGGGTGTCACCAGGCCCAGCTGTTCCCTGTGCTTAGCAGATGGGGCCCCTACCCTTGTTGTTAACACAGCAAATGATCTCCTCAGCCCCCCTGGTGTGCCAGGCTGGGGCTGGCTCCCAGCACTGGGTACGTCCTTCAAGGAGACCAGCATGGCCAGGCCCTGGTGTGACACCACAAAGCCACTATCCTGGAATTGCAAAGTACCCTGCACTCAGGTGACCTGCTCCTCAAATCAGCCCTGGCATGTCTTCTCCAAGCTCCTCTTCCTTAAGTGACAACAGAGCCACTGGCAAAGGGGCATCACCAAAGGGGCTGGCTGCAGTTGCTGCTTTGGGTCACTGCTACCCCCTTCCCACCCCATCATCCTGTCCCCATTGGGTGTCCAGGGCTTTGCCACCCAGTGACAGCAGGAACCACGGACACTTCTGGCACACTTTGCTCATCACAAATCAGGCAGAGCCGGCTAGGCTCTTTCACCACCACTAAATTTATCCCTGAAGACCCCTCCATGGTACAATCAGTTCCCATCACCAGGTGGTGATGCTTCACTCCCACCCCCGCAGTTCCCCCCTGACCCCCCCAGCTCCTCCCCCAGGGCAGGACGTTCCCACATGGCTGCACACGAGCTGGCTGGGCTGGGAGCAGCTGCGTTCACACAGGACAGCAGTGGGGCTGAACCCCCTGAGGATGCTCAGCCTGACTACCAGGGAAGAGCCTGCAGCCTAGCACCAGGGGGGACCTTGCTGTGCCCCCCACAAGCTGGCCCCATGCACCACCCTGGCATCACCTCCTCTCCCTGGCTGGGCAGGGTGCCTAAAGCAGGGTGTGTACTGGCAGAGCAGGCACGGCTTCAGTGGGTCAGTGCCCTGCTCGAACCAAGAAGAGGGGAAAACCAAACATGGGACAAGACCTCCTCACAGGAAGCCCATCAGGGGCCTGACATCACCTCACAGTCCCCCCTCATGGAACCATGGAGGGCTTGGGGTGCTAAGGAGGCTGCAGTGAATGCCATGGCGTGTGCTCACATGCCAGACCTGAGGGTGACACCATGAGCTTAAGCCACATCACTCCCTCCCCACCAGTGACAGCCAGGAATGGCCAGACAAGGAGCAGACTCCAGCTCCCTTGCTGGATCCACACCCAGAGAAGCCCAGGGAGCTTGAACACTAATTTATCAAGTTTCCAAGACCACAGAAAAAGCTTATTCCTGCATGGCTGCTGTATTAAAATCAGAGACATTGCTGACCCTGCATTTGTCCAGAGAAAAGTCCTGGGAGCCTGAAATCCCAGGCAACACAGGATGCAATGCTCAGAGCTCGTCCTACTGGAAAGCGCAGCTGGAGCTCAGGAGGAAAACGCTCATTGTGAAAGAGTGACCCCAACTGTCCTGATGGGAGGAAACCACTGCTGCAAAGCTCAGCTGGGAACTGCTGCTGCTGCTCAGCTCTGTGATGCCAGACAGCGAGAGCTGAAATCTCTGGGGCAAAGCGTGAAACCACTGAGGGGAGACACAAGACAGGAACATAAATTACAGGGTCTCGCAGGGCACTCGGCTCCCTGTCCTTCTCCAGCAGGAGTTTGCTGTAAGGAGAGAAAAGCAGGATGGTGAGAACTTGGTTTGGCATTAAATCATTGAAAAAGATATTTGAGTTCCAAAAATTCGGCTGGGATTTAAATGCACTGAGCTCTCCATTTTCACTGCCAGCAACACTGAGACACAGTATTGTTCCTGGTGTCACCTCCTGGGACCAGGAACCCTCCTGGCCCACACCAGCCACGTGCGCTCCTACAGAGCCACAGGAGTTGATACAAACCCCAAAAAGGAGAACACAGTCATTAGTGGGAACGTAGGGGACAGAGGATGAAGGGAGGGACAAAAGACCAAGTAATGGATGAAGTGACACTGACAGGGGCTGCCTGGAGATGTGGTGCAGCAGGAACAGGGTGGCTGTGCGGTGAAGATGAAGCCTGGGTTTGGTTCCAAGGGCCCCTCAACCCCACAGTGCTCTCCTCCAGCTGCAGGGCAGATGGGGTACAGCCCCCTCAGCATCACTCTCACACCTGGATTCACTCCATCACAGCCTAGGACACCCTCAGCAACTGACACAAGCCAGGGAAATATGGACCAGCCTGGAAACGCTGCAGAATAAAACTCACCAGCTGCCTGAAAATCCATCCCACACCTCCCAGAGGCTGTGAGCATTGTCCCGTGTCCCATTGAAGAGGGCAATCACAGCTTTGGGTCAGAATTTTTTCACAGCCATAAATAGAAATTTCTACAGGAAAAGCTCTGCATCTTGCTATTGCTTCCCCACTCTGTTGTTGCTCCCTTTGGCTTCCAAGCAATCCCACATTCCTGTCCTAAATAAACCACCTTCCTCACATGGATCCAGCCCCGCTGTGAGAGAGTGACCTGGAAATGCATGGAGAAAACAGCTGGAAGATGGTGGCTTAGCTGAATATGCCATAAAAGCCCCATAGGACTATTGGTGGAAGCAGGCCTGGCAAGGCTGTGCTTGGGACAGGGCACTGCTGCACTCCTATTTCCAGGGTTCTTCCTGAAGGATAATGACCCCAGCAAGTCCTGGGAGAGATCTGGAGGACAAGGAACTCAGAAACACGGCCCTTTTTGATCAACTGAAAGGAAAACTTGGCAAATAGCTTTTAAAATGCTTTAACAAAAAATGCTGTCGGGGCTGAAAGTGACACTTTAATAATTCCCACGCACTCAGAGGTTTTAAGTGTTCAGAGGCGGCTCCTCACTTAATAAAAAGAAGGAAAACACTTAAAAGGCACATGAGGCATTTCAGCTGGTCCATAACAACCTGCCCAGCTTCCCGCAGCACCCAGTGCCCGCTCAGACAGGGGAAGCGAGGAAGTGATGGCTGAGGAGGGAACAGGGGAAGCGAGGAAGTGATGGCTGAGGAGGGAACAGGCTGAAGGGCGTGCTGGGCACCCACACTTTGGTGAGGAGCACATGGGGTGCGATGATGGGGAGCTGAGGCCGGGCAGTGAGGGACCGTGTGCCCGAGCTGGAGGTGTGTGTACCCCTGTAGCTCCCCAGGGTGTTCCACGATTCCTC
>VWYO01024150.1:16658-27206 GCA_013400275.1 Rhadina sibilatrix
AAAAGAAAATATAATTGAAGAGAACCAAACCAGGGTATTTCCAGAGGGACTGATCCTCCAAGGACAGCGAGGAGCGGTCGCTGAACCTGCGCCCGAAAAGCCAGGCTGCATCTGGGGGGCAGCCAGGTGGGAACAGGAAAGAGAGAGATGGGATTTACTGGGAGAAGCACCACGGGTCCTCAGCAACACATCTGGGCAGGAGACACTCGGCACTGCTCTCCTGAGGGAGCACTTGTACACAAAGGGAAAAAATCCTACAGGGAAAGGCTCTGTTGCTTTGGGAATTGGAGTGCCCAGGGCTTGCTACAGGGTGTATCACCTGCAGGGAGGTGGGGGGACAGCAGGGGGGCAGGAGGGTGGGCAGGCTCTGCCCAGCTCTGGGATGATGGAACTGGCAGTGCTCCCTGGAAATGTCTCACTTGAGGCATCTCAAGTGCGAAGAAGCTGAGGCTGAAATCAGGGCTGAAGGCTCACACCTGGCCCAGCTGAGGTCCTCAGGTGTCACCTGGGACTGTCCCAAGCATCCCTGCCATCAGTGCCCAGCTGGGGCTGTGCCAGGGCTGCATCAGAGATGTCCAGCTCGATTCTGATAGTGACTGGTCATGACAAAGAGCAGGTGGTCTGCATTCCCTGAAGCTTTCATGTCCCCAAGCACACCTGATCCCACAAACTCTGGGATCCAGCCCCCATGTCTGCAGGTACCTCTGTTCCTCCTGCAGGACCCAAAGCCTCCAAGCTCTGCCTCCCTGCTCTGGCCCTGCTCTGAGCCCCTCTCAGCACCTGCCCCATCCCTCCCCAGCAGCAAAGCCCAGGGGCCGTGGCCCTGGCACACAGGGCACCTCCTGCAGCACAGGGTGCCAGCCCTGAGACCCTTCTGCTCATCCCTCCTGCTCCCCCAAACAGCCCTGGCTTGGATTAAATCATCCAGAGTGGCCCAGTGCAACTGTGACTGCCCCTGCATCCCTGGAATGTCCAAGGTCAGGGGCTGGGAGCAGCCTGGGACAGTGGGACGTGTCCCTGCCATGGCAGGGGGTGGAACTGGACAAGCTTTAAGGTCCTTCCAACCCAATGTAGTCTTTGATTCCAGGGAAGTGCCCAGGTCAGGGTGCTGTGCCCTGGCCAGGTGCTGTCCCTGTGCCCCCAGGCCCCTGTGCCCCCTGTGCCCCCAGGCCCCTGTCACTGCCCTTCAGCTCTCTCAGTCTCTCGTGCAGTACCCAATGGGAAACCATCTGGAAGATGCCCTTTGGGGAGAAGCAGGATCTGGGCCAGCTAAAGGCAGGAACAGCAGCCAGGGCTGAGTCCCAGCTGCTGCAGAGGAGGTGACAGTGTCACCCAGCCCAGGAGCTCAGCAACTGGGGGGTCACAGCCACAGGGTGATCCCTCCATGGGATCTGGGCTTGGCAGAGCAGGGACAGCCACCCTGGGAGCTGATGCTCTTTGTCACTGACAAAGAGGGATGGGAGGTCCCCCTGGGTGACCCCAAGCCCTGCACAGAGCTGGGGCTCCAGCCTCTGCTCCAGGGAATGTTTGACAGGTCCCTAGGCTGGCAGACTGCTGCTCCCACCTGGAATGGTGCAGGATGCAGGTCCAGCTGTGCCTCAGGAGGGGGCAGCTTTGAGCCATTTAAATCCCAAAAAAGTGCTCAGGCCAAGGGGAACTCGGGATAATCCCTCTTTCTGTCTCACTGCCATGTCTACCCATGCCCTTGGTTGGGGTTTTTTGGTAAATGTTTAAATCACTGAGTTGACCAGAACAGCACAGATAGAATGAAACTATGATTAACAATTTCTAAATTACCACTTCTGCTGGAATTAACAGGCTCCAAACAACCCCAGCAGTGGGACCTGGCCTGTTAGGGATGTTCCTGACCCTGATGGACCAACTGTGGTCTTTGGGCATGGAAACCCCAACTTGGATCAATTAATCTCTCTTGATGCAGGTGAACTACAGATCCAGGTCTGCTCTGTGTCACAGCCCCCAGCTCCAGCAGTCACAGCCTCCAGAGCCCCATTCCCAGGGAGCCCCCATTCCCAGGGAGCCCCCTTCCCAGGGAGTCCTCATTCCCAGAGAGCCTCATTCCCAGGGAGCCTCATTCCCAGGGAGCGCCCAGAGCCCCATTTTCAGGGAGCCCCATTTTCAGGGAGCCCTCTTCCCAGGGAGCCCCAGAGCCCTATTCCCAGGGAGCCCCCAGAGCCCCATTCCCGGGGAGCCCCCATTCCCAGGGAGCCCCATTCCCAAGGAATCCCCATTCCCAGGGAGCCCCATTCCCAGGGAGCCCCAGAGCCCCGTTCCCAGGGAGCCCCCGTTCCCAGGGAGCCCCATTCCCAGAGCTGACGTACACTGGATGGACATGGGTGACACCAGCTCCTCGTCCAGGTCATCCACGTCATCAGTCATGATGAAGTGGGAGGGGGTGGGCCGGGGCGTGCCCATCCAGCCGGGGTCGATGTTGAGGGCCGAGGCCAGCGAGTGGATGCCGGGGTTGTTGACGATCTGGAAGCCGCAGAGGAGCTCGATCTGCTGCCAGCGGTGCAGCCGCTCCCGCAGTGCCGCCGTCACCTCGCTCAGAGCTTGTCTGGGGACAGGGACACACAGGGACAATGCAGGCACTGAAGGGAAAGCACCCCCGAAAGCACCTGCAATAGTGGGGTCAGCTGTGCATCCTGGAATTTGAGACGCTGTTCATCCCAAGTCCAGGAATACAGAAATTAAAAAAATGCAGCGGCAGCTGAAGTAGCCGGGGTTAATAACAAGGGGGAATGGCTTCCCAGTGCCAGAGGGCAGGGCTGGCTGGGATCTTGGGAATCAGGAATTGTTCCCTGGCAGGGTGGGCAGGCCCTGGCACAGGGTGCCCAGAGCAGCTGTGGCTGCCCCTGGATCCCTGGCAGTGCTCAAGGCCAGGTTGGACACTGGGGCTGGGAGCAGCCTGGGGCAGTGGGAGGTGTCCCTGCCATGGCAGGGCTGGCACTGGATGATTTTAAGTTCCTCCCGACCCAAAGCCATTCCATGACAATCCCTTAAGCACCCTCCAGCCCCCTGGAACCTTGTTTTGGCAGGACTTTTAATTGCTCCATGTAATTGTGATCCCTTGTTTCTCACAGGTAAAATTAGAAGGTTATTGATGACAAGGAGCAAGTCCAACCCCAGGTCATTGAGGACAACAGGAGTTCAGTAAAATGAGCCCCAAAGCCCTGTGGAGGTGAGGACACTCCTGCCTGGGACAGGGGAGGGATGAAGAGGGAGGTGTTGATCAGACACTCACTTTGCAGTTAAGATTTTATGATCGACATCGTCCAGAGAGGAACTGTGAGCAACATGGAACGTCCCAAAAAGGGTGTTTCGCTTCTTTTTGATCTTTTCAGCCTGGAATATCAACGGAGAAAAGTCACAGGAAAAAGACAACCTGATGTTTCCTCCAGGCCATGGACACCCTGGATGGGCTGAGACACAAACACTCCCTGCAGCTGCCTGCACATGTGGGAGTGGTGCTGTTACTGAGCAACGTTGTTCTCCCTGGCACGGGGGTGAGGAAATCACCAGCAGCAAGTAGCAGGTTGGGGATTTCATGCTCCCTTCTCCCAGTTTCCCCAAAATCAGAGGGAACTGAACTGAACAGGTTGAACTTTCAGGGCAGAGTTGGAGTCCCCATCCCTGGAGGGATTTCACAGCCCCATGGATGTGTCACCTGGGGACATGGGGAGTGGTGGCCTTGGCACTGCTCGGGGAATAGGTGGATTTGAAGGTCTCTGAGGGTTTCTCCAACCCAAACCATTCCATGATTCCATGAACCAGGTACCTCACTCAGTGAAGGGCTCTCACACACTGGCTCATCTCTCCTGTGAATAACCACCAAACAAACCCCAGGAATGCCCAAGGGCTGCTGGGCTGGGGAAGATTTTTGGCTTCCATTCCTAGCTTCAGTGGCATGAACCTGGGACTTGGGAAAGCCAAGGATGTGGATGCAAGAACCGACAGAGCCAAGGGAAGACTGTTGGAACATTAAAATGTTCCCAATCAAAGCAGATTAAGGCAAACAGTTTTCCCTCCTGCCAGCTCTGTATGGCCACGGGGACGAGGACGAGTCACAACAGCTCCCGGGGCTCACCCCTCAGGGCTGGCACACAAAATCCCAGGCTGGGAATGCAGCAATGATTCACTGCACAGTCTTGGATTCCACTGCCTGTGCATGCTCCTCACCTGGAGCAGGGATTGTGCTGGGAGCTGCAAAGCCTTCTGCCCACTGAGCACCCAGGGCAGCAATCCCTGCTCAGATTCCCAGGGCTGCAGGCTCCAACAGTGCCCAGGCTGGGACCTGCCCACCCTGAGAGCCCAGGAGCATCATCCTCATCCTCACCCTCATCCTCATCCTCATCCTCATCCTCATGCTGAGCTCCTGCTCACACCTCGCTTGTGCTGCACTTCTACAAGATGCAAATTTAAGGCCTGAAGAGAGAAACTGCCCTTGAGCTGAGGGAGGGCAGGGCTGGCTGGGATCTTGGGAATCAGGAATTGTTCCCTGGCAGGGTGGGCAGGGCTGGCACAGAGTGCCCAGAGCAGCTGTGGCTGCCCCTGCATCCCTGGCAGTGCCCAAGGCCAGGCTGGACACTGCGAGAATCCAAGGTGTCCCTGCCCATGGAATGAGATGACCTTTAAGGTCCCTCCCAAGCCAACCCAACCCAACCCATCCTGGGATGACGCAGTCCCACAAGACAAAGAAGATGCAGGGAAACCAGCTCTGCAGGCTTCGCTCCCCCAACTTCCCCCAGGGACCCAGCACGAGGCCACTGCAGCTCTCACCCCTTCCTTGGCCACCAGCAGCTGCTTCTCTGCGTTCTGCTTCTTGATGTTGTAGTACTGCACCTCCACCTCGTGGGTCAGCTGCAGCCACTTCTGCAGGGCCTCGGGGGCTGCCCAGCTGCAGTGGGACTCCAGCTCCTTCTCAGCATTCTTCAGTGCCATCCGCACCTGGGGAGAAGTGGCCGGGACACCGTGGGGCAGCCGTGGGGACACAGCCCTCCCGCAGCTCATCCCCCCCCTGCTGCCCAGCCCGCTTCCCAGCCTGCTTCATCTTAGTCCTGGCGGCAGGAAAAGTCCTCTGGAGGAGCAGTGGCATCCTGGGGACAGCAGCAGAGGAGCCACCCACACGCCAGGCTGCTGCTCCAAGCACCAGAACCTCCCACAGACAATTCCTGCCATCCTGCAACTGAGCTCCTTCCTCAGCAATTCCCAGCCAGCACCACGCTGTGCTCCCCCCTCTTGACCCCTCCATGTCAGCTCCTCAGCCACGAGCCACAGGAAAACCCTCTGGAGCCAATGGCACAGTGCATGAGGTTGTTCAAAGGGAATTATGCTCGCAGAGAGGATGCTCTGGGGGTTTTCTGCAGCCTCTAGAAACCTCTGCAGAACTTCCTGCCTGTCTGTAAATCCCCCAGATCCTCCTACGGAGGCAGAATCCCTGACAGGACTGTGCAGGCAATCCTGTCTCACCACAGCTCCCAGGCAAGCCCAGGGAGCTCGTCAGGAGACAAACTTCCACACTGGAGAAAGTGAGAAAAATATTTAGACACAAAACATGTGCTGCTGGTCAGGAAAAGAAACAGCCTGGCTGGATCAACCATTCCTGGGGTCTCTCCTTCCAGCCCAGCCCAGCCCAGCTCCTGACACCCTGACATCCCACAGATGCAGGATTAGAAGGGAGTGGGTGAGCAGCCAGCTGAGGTCACAGAAAAGCCTTTTTAGTGGAGGAGCCCATCAAGAACAAACCAGTCTCTTGCAGTGCCCACCCTGTGCGAGGCTCTCACACCCTGGGGCCTGACGACCCCTGCAGGAAGGGCAGGTGTCCCAGGCTGGAGCAGCACAAGGACAGCACAGCCCAGGACACACTGCAGGGATGGGGTGCTGTGGCTTCACACTGCACAACAGCTTTGCTGCCAGAGCTCTCCCTGCTCCTGCACAGCCCAGCCCACGGACACAGCCCTTTCCCTCACGGCGGTGGGCGGATGCAGAGGAGCGTTTTTGTGAAGGATTGCTCACACTTGGGAGCTTTTCCCTCAGCGTGTTCTTTAACTCGGTCACGCCTCACCAAGCCCAGCCCAGGGAGGCTGTGAGGGAGCCAAGAGCTCCCAGGTACAGGCAGATACTCTGAAATTCTGTATTTTATCCATCCATTCAGGAGCAGGCCCGAGGCACCGCACACAAGAAGTCAAACACTTTTATCACTCGTGTGTGAGTCAGGGCTGTTCAGTATAAAATTGCCTGCATCAGTCCAAGAGTGCCAAATTCAGTCACGGAGCCCAGGTTTTCCTGTTGGACACCAGCAGTGTGAGGTGCTGCTCCCACCTCAGCAGAGCTCTGACCCACAGGCATCTGGGATTTGGGAACACAGAGAAAAGACAGGTGGGAAATCTGTCACTGGATGTTTGGGGTAGAGGAGTGCTCGTATCACTCACGGGAACAATGTTTTTAGGGAGTGGTGGGAAAGGGAAGTGCTGTGGAACAGGCAAGGAACAGTGGCTAAAATGAGTGTCCACGACCCAAACCCTCGTGGTTCTGCAGGGAATCTGTGCAAACAGGAATTATTTTGTGTGTCTCCATTCTCCTGGGAAGATCTTTAAGATCTCATTTTGATAACTAAGAGCAACAACTTTTAAGGAAATTTATAAAAAAGTTATACTCTGCCCTGGTGAGATCCCCCAGTGTGCTGCCTCCAGCCCTGGGGCCCAACAGCAGGAGGAGCTGGAGGTGCTGGAAAGAGTCCAGGGCTGGAGCCCCTCTGCAGCCAGGCTGGCAGAGCTGGGGGTGCTCAGCTGGAGAGGAGAAGCTCCAGGGAGAGCTCAGAGCCCCTGCCAGGCCGTGAAGGGGCTCCAGGAGAGCTGCAGAGGGGCTGGGGACAAGGGCTGCAGGGACAGCACCCAGGGAATGGCTTCCCAGTGCCCAGGGCAGGGCTGGCTGGGATCTTGGGAATCAGGAATTGTTCCCTGGCAGGGTGGGCAGGCCCTGGCACAGGGTGCCCAGAGCAGCTGTGGCTGCCCCTGGATCCCTGGCAGTGCCCAAGGCCAGGCTGGACACTGGGGCTGGGAGCAGCCTGGGACAGTGGGAGGTGTCCCTGCCATGGCTGGGGTGGGATGGGATGAGATTTAAGGTCTTTCCAACCCAAACCAGTCTGGGATTTTCTTCCACAATTCTGAGTTCTCTGGGTCTGTGGCCTCAGAGGAGTTGTGGTCTGTGGAGGGTGACCCAGTGAGGAGAGAGGGATGGATGAAGATCCTGGGAACAGGACACTTCTCTGTCCCATACACCCAACTCCAGCAGGACCATCCAAACCCTCAGCGTGCCTTTGGTGATAAGAATCAACTGGTGCAGAAGGAGGTCTTGGTTAATATTCCCTGGGAGCAGGGAATATGTTGAACCGGGAGGAGCTGTGGGGTCACAGGGGGTGACAGGTTAATGTCACGAGTGTCCTCGAGCTGCTGGCACGGTGCTGGGGTTACGGTCACACAGTGGTTCAGGTGGGACACTCCAGTACTCACCTGCCAACGGCCTGAGGAACACAGAGCTCACGTCAGCGCCGCCTTCCCGGGCTCCTTACAGAGGGGAATGCAGGGGGAAGTGCAAGGGGTGAGAGCTGCGCTCCTCCGGAGCCGCGGCGCCTGAGGCCACCCAGCCCCAGCTGGTGCCCAAAGCACCCAGCCCCAGTGGCTGTGTCTGGAGGGACACACCAGGGAAAGGATGGCCCCAGGAGGGAGACTGGCTAAGAGCACTCCTGCAAAGGCACTGTGGGTCTGGGGGCTGCTGCTGCTGCCCCAGGCAGGAAGGGAATTTGCTGTTTGCACCCCTGTGCTGCCCCGGGGCTCCCTTGGCCCTGCCTTGCCAGGAGAACACTTGGATCCTGCCTTGTTTCTTCCCCTGTCCTCCATGGTAGCAGAAAAGACCAGACACAGCTGGGAGGATACACACATGGCCTTGGAATACCCAGGGATGTGCCTGGCCTATGCAGGTCTGGCTCCCAGTTTCAGTTTAAACTGATCTGTAACTTAGAGCCAGGTGAGAATTGTCCCACAGGTGAGATAGGAAGCAGCTACTGGGATTGTGGGTTTGGATTTCTTGTAGGTTTGGGGAGGTGAAGGTTGGATACTGGGAAAACTTCCTTATGGAAAGGGTTGTCCAGCCCTGGCACAGGCTTCCCAGGACAATGCTGGAGTCATATCCATGGAGGGATTTAACAGGATGTGGTAACTGGGGACACAGTCAGTGATGGCCTTGGCAGTGCTGAGGAATGGCTGGACTTGATGGTCTCAGAGGGCTTTCCCAACCCAACCCTTACACACCCCTCTGATCACAAGAAAACATGGAAAGCATAACTGAACTCATTCCAAATCTGTCCTGAAACCATGAACACACAGAAAGGGAGACTGTATGGATTGGGGAGGGAGTCAGAAATCCCAGAGGGTGCAGCTCCAGGGCAAGTCCAACCTCTCTGCTCCTGCCAGAGCAGGACCTGCCAGAACCAGCCCTGTCTGGCACCGTGGCAGCAACTGGGACGGGTAATGGACACCATTGAAAAGAGACCTGGGGCTTTTCCTCCACCAAGGGGAGTGGGAAATCAAAGGCAGAGAAGCAGCAACATTACTGGATTCAGGGGTGGCAGAGAGCAGTGAGGACTGACTGATGATCCTTGGGAGGCAGGACTGGCACTGGGAAATCTTTTTGTTGGTGACAGGGACCCTGCCCAGGCAGGGCAGCCCCACACTGCCAGTGACACAGAGCTGGGGGCTGTGCTCACATACTGGACGGAAGGGATGGGGCATCCAGAGGCACCTGGACAGCCTGGAGAGCTGGGACTGTGCCAGCCTCATGGAGCTCAGCCAGGACCAAGGGCAAGGACCTGCACCTGGGTCAGGGCAATCCCAGCACAAACACAGGCTGGGGAGAATGGACTGGGAGCAGCCCTGGGGAGAAGGAGCTGGGCATTGCTGGGAGAAGCTCCACAGGCCCTGGCCATGAGCACTGGGACCTTAAATCCCTGTGCCCTGGGCTGATCCCACAGTGTGGGCAGCAGGGAAGGGACTGGGATTGTGCCCTTCTGCCCTGCTCAGGTGAGAGCAGAGCAGCTGTGGCTGCCCCTGGATCCCTGGCAGTGCCCAAGGCCAGGCTGGACACTGGGGCTGGGAGCAGCCTGGGACAGTGGGAGGTGTCCCTGCCCTGGCAGGGGTGGCACTGGGTGGGCTTTGAGGACCCTCCAAACGCAGACATTCTGTGTTTCTGTGATTTCCCAGAGGGATGGAGCAGCACTGCCCCCTCAGTGCCAGGTCTCTGTGGGGGTCCATCCCCCCAGGTGAGCCCTTACCTGCTCCAGCTCCTGCTCCGCGTATTTCTGCCGGCTGAGCTCGTTCTCGGTGCCCTCGCGCAGCTCCCGCAGCCTGTGTGCCTCCTGCTTGGCAATGCTGATCTCGTCCTGCAGCTTCTTCTCCAGGTGCACCTTCTCCACCTCCACGGAGCGATGCTCCTCCTGCGCCTTCTGCAGCCTGGAACACACAGAGAGCCAGAGCCAGTGCTGGGCCAGCCAGGGGCCAGCGCTGCCCACCACACCCAGACCTGCTCTGCTCTGCCCGTGGGGATTTCAGGGAGAAAGTTCACCATGGTTGGGAAGAAAGGAATTTGTCAACTGCTCAGTCTCAGCTTTATTCATTTATCAAATACTCAGAATGCATTTTCTTCATTTTCCAAAGCACATCGGGCTTTCCTCTAATGAGCCTGAAATTAAACTCAATTTTTGGTATTTTCACCAAAGCGAAGACTTTGATAAAACAAAGCAGGGGAAGATCTGCCGGAGCACATCAGACCACCCAGATGCGATGGCTCTGTGTGCCTCCCGTAAAATCCTGCAAATTCAGACATGTCTTAACCTTGCCTGGACGTTCTTATTCCTCCCCGTGACAGAATTGAATCAGTAGGAATACATGGCCACAGCTCGGAAATGGTGGCAGCAGTGGAAGCCTGGATCTCCATGGATCAGTGGATACTCCCTGAGCAGCTGGCCTGCGCTGAGGCTCCCAGCAAGGCTGTGAGGCTGGCAGGGCAGCAGCTGGGCAGTGACTCTCAGGGAGGATCCGAGTGTCACCTGTCCCAGCAGAGACTGCACCCACCTGGAGCTGTCCCAAGGGGAAGAGGAAAGAGACCAAGAGCTGTCCCAAGGGGAAGACACCATGGGCCAAGAGAATTACCGAAAGGAATTCAACAGAGACACGGAGCTGTCCTAAAGTGAAGATGACAGTGACAAAGAGCTGCTGCAGAACTGAGAGCACGTGTCTGACACCACCGGGACAGGCCCTGCAGAGGCTGGCACAGCCCTGCAGCCAGCAGGACAGCCCACAGCCCTGCTGGAACAGCCCTGGCTCCTGTCGTGCCCCACACCCAATGTCCACTCACACCAGTGGCACACTGATGATGTGTCCCCCTCCCGCCTGGCCACGGGGATGAACATGGCATGTGGGGGCACAGCTGGGGGGTCATTATGGGTGTTTTTAGCTGAGCGGGGCAGGGCCCCAC
>VWYO01024151.1:1448-18368 GCA_013400275.1 Rhadina sibilatrix
GGAAGGAAGGAAGGAAGGAAGGTCTATAAGCATGTTCTGTCCTGTTGGGCCATTATATCTAAATGATTGTGGCAGGTAGAACTTGATGGAAGAAATGTCAGACATGAGTTGGAGAATGGTGTGCAACCTTCCCAGCTAAAAAAATGATAATTTATAAAACTGAAGGACATTATAATTCTTTTGATGTAGTGGCATTTGGGAGTCCTTATTTTTATTTACACCATGCTCAAAAAAGTATCTCTTGATAGTTGAGCTTGATAAATTGAGAAATTACTGATAAAAAAAGAGGCATTCAGTCTCAGTTTGTGTAGATATGCTCCCATAACTCCTGGCAGAGCTGGAAACACCAGCTGTCCTCAGCCTTGCTAAAGCCAAACCTCTCTTTAGTGAAGGACAGCTTGACAGCTTTTTCCAGCACTCCTCCCACCCCATGACATTACCTCAGACAACAGGCTGCTCCAAAAAACCAAGTAAAGCATTCTAAAGAGTAGGGGTGACTCTGAGAGTGATGATGGATGAAGTCTCTGCTGTCCATACATTACCATCTGTTAAAAAATTGCATCTTTCTCAATTTGCTTTACCACCCCAGAGAGAATGTTGAGATGTTTCAGGGATAGAGGTGTGATGCACAGTTAGCTCCTGCTCAGATGATGGTCCCCAAAAGGCAGAAATAACTGTGACAAAATCATATTTTGCAGCATAGTAACATTGTTGGCATCTCTGTGTCTGACCAATAGAAGGTCAGTCAACAAAACCAATGAAGTGACAGCAGAGAGGGAGAAAGTGCAGAAAGTTTAGATGTTCCAGGTCATCTCAAGATGTTCATTCATCACAGCTGTTTGAAGCTCACTGTGACAAATAACTCCAGGAGAGACTCATGTGGGAAAACCTTCATCTTTGTGGAACTCAAAGTGGCAGGCTGGGTACATAATTCTGACACTGCGACAAAATGCTACTTTATCCACTCAGATATTCTGCCATGGATACACATGCTGCATTTCTCAGAAAAGCCAAATTGTTCTCCAGTTCCTGAAGCCTTCCAAAGGGGAATTGCATTAAAGGGGAATGTTCTCTGTCTCTGTTTGTTATGGCTTTATAATTTTATTGAAAAGATTTCATTACTATTAGGACTTTATGCCCAAGCAGTGCTAGAGCTGAGTCTTACATTGCTGTGAAGTACTACAGTCTGTGGTGGTGGGACACTTACTGCTGACAGAACAAGATCCCACATTTGCAAGGTTCAGCAGACTCCAGCTAAGGGAAGTATTTATAAAAATGCTGCCACATCAACTGCTATTTTCCTGGTACAGCTTTGCCTCAATTGCTTTACCTCAGTTGCTTTACCTCAATTCGTCCTTTTGAATGCCACACAAAAAGTGTTTCCTTGTTCTCCTTTTGACATCTAGAGGTAAATTTTTCTCCTTTATACAGATGCAAGTGTAGACTAAACGTACCAGCTTCTCTTAATTTCCTGTGTTTCTGGCAAGAGTTCTGTAAAATTATGCCAGATGTTTACATTTATAGAAATGGTTGGTAAAACATTTCCTTTCTTTGAGTGTATCTATGTCTGAGTTCTTCTCCTAAGATTAAAGTGACCTGTGCACAGGGGATAAGCCAGAAAAGCTGAAAAATCACATGCAAGAGTAGATTTCTCTAAGCACAGAATATGAAATATTAAACAACATAATTAATGTCAGAACATTTACTATTTTCAGTCCATGAGAGGCAAGGGAAAAATCATAAATTGGATTTAATGCTCTATATATCAAACTGTCCAGAGCAAGACATGGTATGTCTATGCAGTGGCCTGGACCTGAGACTGGGGGAAGGAAGTTTCTTAAAATGCACAAGAATGAAGGCAACACAGACAAGGAATTAAATATTGGATCATCATCTGGCACAGATACCAAAGTGAGGAATTTTTAGTCCTAAATTCTGTCTCTAATGGGAAAAACCAAAATGCAAAATGAGCAGAAAGATTTTCTCAGCAAGGCCTCTGGAAGCTCTCTAAAACAAAAATCTAAAAGGTCAGCTCATGTTTCTGATTGCCTTTTTCAGCTAAATGTAGATAGTTCCTTGTTGATTTAAGTGATTGACTCTAGGCTCTATGCCCTCAATCAGCAGGATCTCAGAAAATTCAAGACATCTTCCATATTTCATCTCTACCTGACTTACCCAAGGACAGCATTCTCCACAAAGTCAAAGAGGCACAGGAAATAGATTCATTGAAACAATGACAGTCATCAGTTTTACTCAAGTAGAGAGGATTTTTCTTTTTCTCCCCAGATCCTTTACATTGAAAGGGCCTGGTTTATTCTAACAGCCTGGGGACCCTAGAAGCAGAACTACAGTGAACAAAATTACTTGCAAATATGTAAAGAGTAGCTAAAAGAGAGAGATTACTTTGCCAGTTCTGTGGTGAAAAGGGCAGGACAAAAACTTCAGCAGATCAGTTTTAGGTATGCCATGACAAAACATATGCTAACACTCATAGTAACAAAGTCCTCAGAGAGATTTTCATGGAGATTCATTGGTTCCAGTTGTGACTTGTCCAAAGTGACTGATGATAACTGAATTTTTACTGTTAATCTACAACATCTCCTACTTTGCTTTTCTAGTTCTTCCTCTACTCTTTCTCCTAATCCCACTAATTCTAATATCTAAACCCACTAATTCTTTACCAGTCAAAAATCCAAAGCATGGCTGTAATCCCCTAAATTGAATCTGCATTGGACAGACAACACCATCGCTGGCATTAGGTGTACCTAAGATAAGTTTTGTAACACTGTATGCACTTCACTCAATACAAGAGATTAGATTTTTCATATAAAATGCACCTACAAAGACCATCTGATGCTACTGCCTGACTCCTTCAGGGCTGAACAGAAGTAAAAACAGGTTATTAAGGGCAATGTCCAAATGCCTCTGAAAGAGTGACAGGTTTGGGGCATTGACTATCACTTGAGGAAACCTGCTGGAGTGTTTGGCCAGTCTCTCCTTAAAGAAATCCTTCCTTGTGTTAAGTCTGGACCTCTCCTGGTGCAGTTTTGTATTTCTAACTCCTGTCCTGTCACTGGATCCCAAGGAAACCTTTGAAGGTCCCTTCCAACCCAGGCTACTCTATGATTCTAGGAGATGAGATCAGCAACTCCTTCTCCACAGCCCCTCCTTAGGAAGATGCAGAGAGCAGTGGTCCCTCAGGCTCTTCTCCCAACCAGACAGCACAGAGAGCTCAGTTGCTCCTCCGAGGACAGGCATTCCCTGTCCCCAGCTGCACTGCCCTCCTCCACACTCATTTTGTTCCCAATGCTTCCCAGTGATACCTCTGCAAGGCCTCTTGTCCCTCAAGAGAGTAACAGCACCTCCCAGTTTGGGATGAGCAGCGGCCTTGGAATGAGGCATTCAACTCTGGCATCCTGATTGCTGGTGAAAATATTGAACGGAGCCAGACCTAGGACTGAGCCATGTGGTCAGCATCACTGGTGACCTCTTACTAGCCAGACAATGCCCCATTCAAATGTAGCCCTACAAATCTAAGTGCAGCTGGTTCTTTATGGGAGAATTGATGAGACACAAAGCAGGATGCACAGTGGATTTTACAGACTGAGATGTACCTGCCTTGGTGGGATACAAGCCCTGGGATAAACAATCACAGATATGAAAAAGAACTGGGAAAAGAACATACATGTCATATATATCATACATAACTATCAAGGTCTTTGAAACTATGTTGTTTTGTAAGGCTGCCAAACAATGCGAATAGGCTATCTGTAGTTTGTGGAAAAATTTGCTAAAAGCTGTGCCCCACTTGAGCTGTAACAAGTATATAACGCTGTACTGTGAGAATAATACCCTGACTTCAATGATTTCAACCTAGACGTCAACAGACTTCAATAGACTTCCACAAACTTCAACTCAGACTCCAACCTATTTTTGCTTGAACTTTGGCTTAAGGCTTCCTGCTTGCACTATTTTTGCACCCCCTCTTTTGAAGTCCTGTCTCTCAGTTGCACAGCAGTTCTTCATCCAGGATACCATGAACCCACTCATCCCACAGCTGGGCTACCTGTCCAGAAGGATGCTATGAGACACAGCATCAAAAGCCTCATTAAATATAGAAAATGATATCCACCACTTTCCCTCCATCCACTGGGTGGGTAATTCTGTCTTAGAATGAGATCACATAAGTTAAAAAGGACTTTCCCTCTGTACACTCGTGCTGGTTGTCCTGCCTGTCAACAGGGCCCCATATAATCTCCTCCATATCAAAGGACAGTGAGGTTCTTCCTGCTTTGTTAGTGTGAAATTGCTTTTGGAGATGCATGATTCTCTCTGATTACCAAAAAGGTATTTTAAATTGCTGTATTGGATGGAATATCTAATTTCTACCTGTCCATCTACAAACAGGGCAAAGATTGTAATTATCACATAATGCAGGATTCATTGATTTTACCAAAATGGGAGTTCAGCCTTAAAGGATGGCTTTTGATGTGGCTGGAAGTTGCCATTTTACAGTTACAGTCTGATTTGGACTTCACAGTGTTCAAGGAAGAAATATGTGAGGCAAGTGAGGCAAGTCTTAGCTATAAGCCCTTATCTACCTGACCAGTCTATGCCAACAAGATAGTAACCTGCTCTGTGCTGTATTGTGAGAAAAGGCAAAGTTTAACCAAGAAACTAACATTTTAAGTGCACTGGTTTTTGAAGTCCTACTCTGAACTAAAAGGAACAATAGAAACAAAGCAGTCAGAAGGTGTCTGGAGGCCACTTTCCAAATCAAGAGCACAAAATTCTCTGTGATGTCCTGTGGGGCAGGACAAGTGCTCATAATCTCAGGATTGGTGTAACCCTACACTGATGTCACCATAGGTGATTTTGGTTTTAAGAATATAGCACGGAATGATTTGATCTGTGGCCTTTTGTCTGTCTTTTGGTGTTCCTAAGGTAAGTGTCAGGGTCAGACCTGAAACAGGGAAGACTAATTCTTAACTTACTTGCCATTGATCACTAGATTACAGATTACACTGTAGATATAACCTCCATTCATCTCCAGGAAAGCTGAATGATAAATGGATCACTGTGTCCCATGGCAAAATCCTTGGGAGCAGCTACCAACTTCCTATGCAAGCAGAAAAATACACATCAGCACTCAGAAGCTGAAAACTGAAATGGAAAACATTTAGAATTCAAGAAAAGCTCTGAATTTATGCAAGAAACCTATTAAGTGTTAAAATGTATTATCTGCAGAAATACAAATGTTTTTCTTCACTTGGACGTGCTGTGCTGTATACTGCCCATTATCCAACTGGTTGTACTAGGTGATGCTAATGAGCCCAGTTTTGCAAGGTGGGAGATTTTCTAATTTTGGGAAGGATAATTTAGGTCTCTGTGGTACTAAAAGCCCTATCATGAAGGACCAGCTCTGCCTGTTTATGCTGTAAATTGTCATGAACAGAGACTGGGCTTGTGCTATGTTGCTTTACAGCCCAGTTGGTCTCTGCAGGTTGCTTGCCAGTGCTTCAGATAGTAGAAAATAAAAACTGTTGTAATTTATACTGAATTGTTTTTATTCCCACAAGTAGTATGGGTAAAAATAAAATAAAATAAAATAAAATAAAATAAAATAAAATAAAATAAAATAAAATAAAATAAAATAAAAGTACAGGTATAAGAAGACAAAACAGTATTATGAGAGATGGCAAGACTGAAACAGCAATGAAAACTGATGGGAAGGGCATTCAGCCCCGCCCTCCCTCTCTCTTAAGCCCCTGTCTCTGATGGCCTCTTTCAGCTACATCAGCTTCTACTCTGCCCCACAGTTACCCAGATCCCATTTCTTCCAGTGAACTGGGACTGGAAGAACTGGGACTCCCTTTCTCTGCTCAGAGTCAGGATGCTCACCTGGATGTCACCCTCAATTGGCAACATGAGGACAGGTCCCACCAGAAGGAAGGCAGATTGATAACCACAGTGAAACTGGACAGTTCCCCTTCCTGGTACTTTCAGCTCTCTGCCACAGCTGCAAAGAAAGCACTTCAGAAATACACTCTATTGCCTCAGCCTGCAGATCCTTCTCCAAGTTAAAAGGAGTTTTTATTATCAATTTAGATGCATAAAGATTTGGGCTAGTGATGAGAGCTTTAACAGTGAAAAAAGATGGCCGAGGGTAAAATCAGAGGAAACTGAGAAGTTATATCCTAACAGAAGTTAAAACAGTACAGAAATTATAGGGTAAAATGCAGCTGCTGTCCCTGGATGGAATGTGGCTCTTTTTGAGAACTCAATGCCACCATTTAGTGTTTCCCTTCAGCAAGGCAATTTTTATACTGCCAGAGTGCAGAAGAAAGAGACCACCTTGGCATCGCGAAGGTGCTACTGCTGGCTGCTGCCCAGCATCAAACACAGCCAGTGAATATTCAGTGCCCTGGCTTGCACTGAACTTCTACCGCATTCACACCAATTTTTCAAAAATCATCTGTGCATCATGTCCAGATTATTTCACCCATTTCAATATGCAAAAGAGATAAACATTAAGAAATGTAAATGAAGTATTACTCAGTATAATTAACAATATTTTGCTGACTGGCTGTGATGAAATATCCCATTGCTTTACAAACCTGCCCTCTCACACACATACTCCCTCTCTAGCAAGTTCCCTCTTATCCTACTGGCCTTTGGAATGGTGAGCCCTTTGGAATGAGGATTTGTCTTGGGTTGTGAAGCCAGGGTGTGTATTCTATTTCATTTGTTGAAAGCAGTTGGGGAGATGTTTTTTTTCTCTTGTAACTCTGGGGGGGAGCAGGGCGGGTACCTTCTGATAATGGGCCAGCTGTTAAAATCAGGTGGGGCAGTGTTTCTTATCTCTTTCACCACCAGTCCTCCCTCCAGGGGGATGTTTTTCTGCTAATGGGCCATTAACACCTCCCCAAACGAACACATCCACATTCCATCATCCTATTGTGAGATGCTCCACCCAGTGGGGGGAGCCAACCATTCCTACCTGGATAAAACTGAGNATTTGACAGGGGTGAAGGGTTTATGTTCCTCATTCTAAGGGAAACTCCAGCTTTGCTTGGCTGATACCTGTCTTTCTAGACCAAGACAGGACTTCAAATTATTTTTGTACGTCTCCATTGTTTCTAGTGCCATAGACATGGTTCTGGCAATCCATCCATGCTACCATTATACCTACTAAATGAAATGGTTTTGTGTAATATGGATCATTTCTAAATTGCTGTAACACAGCCATTATCAAGAGCCAAGCTATGCCAGGGATTGACACAGCCCAGAATTTTAAGTTTCTCTTGCTCATCTGATAGTTTCCTGCATTCACAAATTGTTGCTGCTGCAAAGACAGAAAATATATTGACCATAAATATTAGTATAGCTGAAATCCATAAAGCCATTAATCATCTGGAATGTTTTAACTCAGAGATAATATTTGACCACATGAAAAACTGCTGGTGCAGATGTAGTCTTAGGAGACAGTATTACCCCAGAAGATCAAAAAAAAAATTTTTTTTCATTTACAATGAAGGCTTTAGCCCTGGATCTAAACTCCTCTGATATCTAGAGGAAATGAGGTGAATTTCAAATGGAAATGAGTGGATTTCAAATAAACCTTCATGTCTCTGGATTTTCTTGTATTGATAGGTAGAAAACCTGCCCAGAAATCTGCTTTGAAGTATCTCCCAACAGTCTGTGCTGAAGCTTCTGTACTATGAGCAAGAAATCTGATATTGGAAATCAGTGATTAGTTTACAAAAATCTTTTACTAAGCACTATGCTGGTGAGGTGACACAGGAAAGAAATAACTTTTAATGACAATAAAACCACAACGTGAGCAAGTTGAGGGGTTTAGCAAAGCTACCCATTGCTTTGATTTCTTGCAGGTGATTATAATTCTGCTGATGCCAGCCCTTTATCTGTAACTAGGACAGGTTACACATCAGCAGAAGTGCGAGCACTCAAAACATTGCTGATGTGTGTGATGGGATGCAACCAATTCATTACCACAGGAGCAGTTCTCTAACATGACAAGGAAGGCAGAGAACTGGCAGGGTATGCAAACAGAGTTTTTATTAGGATACAGTCATCCTCTGTCCGCTTTCCTTTTGCTTTACTCACCAGGTTGTGCACAAACTACAGAGGGAATTAGTCAAAATTTCTCCACAGCAACCTTAAATTAGCTGCATTTATGCACGGAATCTTGATTATCCCTATTTTATGGCCCATTTCTCACCAGAATAAAACAGCATTTTTGCAGAAGTAAAATGCAAGAATCATTATATTGCAGTAAAGTGCAAGTTCTACGTCTGAAGTATGCAAATTATGTAGGTGAGAGCCTGACAACCAAAAAGTCCTCCTACATCTTTAGCAATGAGAATACAGAAAATACATTAGAAGAAATTCATGCATTTTTTAAAAAAAAAAAAGGAATGGGTTATTACAATTCATGTCTCTCACAATCTTGAAATCTGACATCACAAATACTGTCAGAAAATGCAGAGACTAAACTGGCATCCTAAAAATATTAATAAGCAAATGTAGCTGTAACTGTAGCTGCAAACTATTGCTCTTGTCCTCACTGACTGAAATAGGAGACTAGTGTGACCAGTCTATGTTGCAACTATCTACGAATTAATGCGAGTCAGCAAACTGATCTTGTGGGTTCATCCCAAAGATTTTTGTCCATAAAAAATATTGAATCAGTGAACCTAAAACTTTTTGCAGGAAAGCATTTAAATGAGTAGATTTTCCAACAGAGTTTAACAATCTATACCAATGCTTTCTAAGTGATAATCCTTTGTAGTTCAAAATTAAAATGTCTAAATTGTGGGGTTTATATTTTCATGAATAGATCAAATTTGATTGTAGGAGATGACATGTTCAAAGGATAAGAAAACTGTCCAGCAAAACCATTTTACATTTTACTGGAAGTTGTTGAAATTTTGCCTTCAGGGGAGTGGAAATAAAATCTATCAAAATATCTGGGATTTGCATGTTTTTTGTTCCTGTGGCTTTTACCAGTCCAAGCTTAATGTCTGGACAGGAGGGTTTGCTTTGTGCTACCTATAAATAATCTGAAATCAGGAGCAGCAGTTGAGTGCTGTATTAAACTCATCAGGTCGTCTCTGAATGCTCTCTAACACATCTCTCCATGCCATGGAATGCTGTATGGAGTATTTCTGGGGGTGCTAGGCTAACAATACACACAGGATGGATCAGGGAAAAAGAAATCCTGGCTAGTCACACATCACAAGAATTCACTGCATCTGCAGAGCTTCACCTTCTGCTCTTCCCCTCTCCTCCACATCAGCTAATGGCAATTGTAATTCCTGAATCAACCTCCTCTCTCCCCTATCACCTCCACTCAAGCAGTGAAGGGAAAGAGCTTCAGGGAAATGACAGAGAAACATGGCAAAAAAGACACAAGTGTTCAGTATCGAGTCCAGACCCTGACATTTATTGCCAGAGCCTGGCAGCAATCAGCACAGAAAACACTTTTAGCAAGTAATTTGCAGTGTTCCTTATACTGTTTTCTCTGTTAGGCAAGTTGCAGAAGAATAATGTCCATTTTATGCACAAGTGGTTTATTTCATTACTTCTGTAATGGTTTTATATTTGCATATTATATACATATTTCTGAGTAGGTTCTGCTGCTTTTATTAGAAATAAATACATTTAACAAACAGGGAGAGTGTGGGCATTGCAGCTCCTTTACTTGGTGTGTTTTTTAACCTGTGGACTAAAGAGAATCATGAACAGCCATGTCTTGGTGTCTACAACATTTTTATTTGCCATTGCCAATCACAGCTCGTCATTAAAATACTACTGGGAAATATAAACCAACCACCACAAACACACACACAGACACTTTTAAGGTGACTACAACAGATCATAGTGCTGCATGACTTTGAAAGATGAGCCCAAGTTTTGAATGGTCTGAACTCATCTTTGTCTTAGCTGTTCAGAGCAATCTGGTTCCTCAATGCAGTGGTGGCCGTGGGGTGCTGCTGGAAGAACCTGCCACACTCAGTGCTGTTACAGGCATTCCTCAGACTTTTCCCATCCTCTTATCTCATTGCAGTTTATGCTTCAAAGTAAAGATGACAGAGATGGGTACCAGAAGCTATGAAGTTACAATGTCTCTATGTCTCCCTCCCCCACTCCCAGCTTTCCATCAGTCTCCAATAATCCTTTTCTAAATAATTCAAACTATCGGTCTTTAAGAGCTCACTTCTCCAGTGTGAAACTGGGCAATTATATCCATATTAACAAAAATAAATATTCCAACACATTGTCAAATAATGCATTGTTCATAAATCTTTTAATAAATACTAATTGGCCTCAAAGGAATTTATTTTGTTTATTACCAAAGCCACACCTTCTGAGGCACCTAATTGTACTTGTACTCTGCTATTTGTGCAGCTTCTTTAATCTGTTGTCTGAGCATAGGTGTTTTAAATTTTTATTTGCTTTTAAAATGTTGAAAGCAGCAGTGCTGTCTATAGGCACTGGCTGTATCCATTATGTTCTTTCTGTTCACATTCTCACAAACCCTTCTGCCTGCTTCTGAAAATACATATCTGAGTCTGAATACACAAATGACCTGCTGTCTCTTGCAGATTATTTTTAAAGAAATACACTAGGCAGGGAGAGAAATTGAACCATTTCTATCACTAGGTGTAAATGTCCATACAGGCTGGTGAATCATGACAAGTCTCAGTAAACTGCCTTGATTCTGTGACATGAGACAGGGTTTTTTAACAGAGCAGCTGGTTTCAAACAACTCATCTTTAAAAAAGAAGTGCTATTTTTTCCTAAACCTAGAATTCCTTCCTGGAAACAACACACTGTCGATTGTCCACTATGGAATAAAGGCTTGGAGGGACTTATTTTTCTCCATTAGCTGTAGAGGATATTTAAGAAAAATAATTTTCTTTAGGATAAAAGTAGGGTGGTTTTTTGTTTTTTTTTTTTTTTTCTTTTACCTAATACACCTATATAAAATACAAAAGGGCTGAATATTACAAGTTGAATTATGCTGAAAAAGATGCACAAGCATAACACCGTCCTGCAAATGGCACAGGCGAAAAGCACACAGACACTTATTCTTCTGGATTAAAGAAGGGATTAAACTTGCAAGTAAAATAAATAGTAAGATTTTACTACCCTAGAGTTCCTGTTCAAAATGCCCTTCATATCAAAGGGATGTATTTCTGATCAGAAAAGACTTTCTACCAAGGAAAGATCAATTAAATCTCTCTAGTCTAAAGACTGGTAGAGCAATGATATTCAGAAAACATTCCTTCCACACCCTATCCATTGAGTTTCCCACTATAAATTCTTAGCCTTGCACACAGCGTGGGAGCTTTTATGGCTTGTGATTTCCTGCAGGCACCACACCAGCAGCACCAGGAAATTCAGTACACAGAATGATTCCCTGAATCCAAGGTAGCCACATACTCAAAGGCAACACTGAGCTCAGCAGCAGCAGCCGATCTCGTGGTACCTCTTAAAGCCAGTGCAGACTGAGAAAGTTTTTTCACTCCAGCAGTTTCATGGACTGGCTTTTCTGTTGCACAGCACAAGTGGATTGAAGTATACTCAACTTTTGCTTGGACCAGAGTGCATTCCCCCATCCTCTGCATGGAAAAAAAGTTAAGGAAGGAATAATGTGCAATATCTTGCAGAAAGAGGAGAGAATTGTCCCCATGACATCAATTTAGCCCATGCCCAAACACTGCCTTCTTTAGGGTCATCTATCAGACAAAAGCAAACCCTTCTCTCAGCACTGCTGGGTCCAGTTCAGTGCTCTAAAACAGACCAGCTAATCCTTAGGGAACACCCTGCTTTACTCTGAAAAAGGTATTCTTCTTCGTAATCTCCACATTTACACTGGTAGTTTTAAACCATAGAATTATAGAATGGTTTGGGTTGGAAGGAATCCCAAAAGTCATCTAATTTCAACTTATCCCACCACGGGCAGCTACACCTTCCACTGTCCTGGGTTGCTCCAAGCCTTGTCCAGCCCAATCTTAGACACTTCCAGGGATGAGGCAGCCACAGCTTCTCTGGGCGACCAGTGCCACGGTCTCACCACCCTCACAGGGAAGAATTTCTCCCTAATATCCTATGTAAACCTAATCTCTTTCAGTGTAAGCCATTGCTCCTTGTTCTGTCACTCCATTCTCTTGTCAAAACTCCCTCTGCAGCTCTCATGTAGCCCCTTCAGGTACTGAAAGGCTCGAATAAAATTCACCCTGCGAGTGAACTCACCCTGTGAGTTCTTCCAATAAGTTCTCTTCTCTAGGCTGAACAACCCCAACTCTCTCAGCCTTTTCTCATAGCAAAGTGGTTGCGTTCCTCTGATAATCTTCATGGCCCTCTTTTGGACTGAATCCAGCAGCTCCAGGCCCTTCCCGTGCTGGGCCCCCAAGCTGCAGGCATCACTGCAGGTGGGGTTTCACCTGAACTGGGCAGTGGGGCAGAATCCCCCTGTCTTCTGCTGCCTACGGGACTTTTGATGCTGCCCAGGACATGTTTGGCTTTCTGGACTGGCAGCACATGTTGTTCAATCATGTCCAGCCTCTCAACCACCAGCACCCTCAAATCCTTCTTGACAGCAATCCTCTCCATCTGTTTATCCCCAGCCAGGGCTGATACCAGGGGCTGCCCTGATCCAGCACTAGGTCCTGCTAAATCTCATGAGATTCTCATGGGCCACTCCTGGAGCTTGCCCAGATCTCTCAGGATATCCCCATGTTTCATGTGTGTCAACTGCACCAATCACGTGGTGTGTGGAATGTCCATCTCTGGAAATCTCACATGAGGATATCATGCCCTTCTGGCAAGCTGAACCTTGAGAGGAGAGCACAAGATTGTGAGAGACCACACAATTCTTTCTTCTGTGGCTCAGAAACTCAACACATCCACAAGAAAATAAACTATACAATGAAACGTCAAAGCAAGTATCAGTGCAAGCAAGGACAAGGGATATAGCAGAATTGTCTCATTTCCTGAGGAGCCTGTCTTTTCTGTACAGATCAATAGAGCCAGTTGGATGTGAAAAGGCATATTAAGGGTATGGTGACATAATCTCTAAGCTCTCCATGCCTTACAGGCTGCCCTGGCACTGCCCCACACTGCCCATGGGCTGCAGCTCAGGGCACCTCTTGCTGCTGTGAGGCAAAATTACAGGGCAAACTCTTGCATAAGAACAGCAGATAGAATTTGCCTTTTTGTTTCTTTCTCAGGCTATCAATTTCAACACAGCCAGGGAACACAGGATTCACAATACTCCAAACTAATTTAATCTTACTTCATGTTTTGTGGCTGCCAATGTCCTTAAATCCAGTTTTGAGGAACTGAGATGATCCAGGGGAGAGAGTAATAAAAAGAAAGAACAATTAAGTGCATGAGAGAAAGACTAAGAGAAGTGATGATTATCCATTGGATTGGAAGCAGAAGTGTTGCAAAGCTCCCAAACCTGAAATTGACCATCAACAAACTGAGCTTTCACCACTGACCACCATAATAAGAAAGCAATGCCAGAATTGGTGGATATTGAGAAATAAGACAGTGAAAAGTATTTTTATAATATTCCTAAGATCCTTAAAATATTATGGTCAAAAGACATCATTTCATTACAAAATCAGTGAGTAAATAAGTACAGGAAATTACTCTATTTAAATGAATCCACTCCAGAATGCTATCAAACAATACTAAACAAGACAAAGTTCTGTTGCAAAACTCTTTTTTTGTTGTTGTTGTTGTTTTTTGTTTGTTTGTTTTGGTTTTTGTTTGTTTGTTTGTTTGTTTGTTTGTTTTTTGACAAAAAGGTATAATGAATGCAGGTATATAGGATATACACAGGAATTGCAGTATATTTTATATTTAAAATTTCTTAAGACATGAAAGCAAAAAATATTTTCAGAGTAGATATCTACTTTTTTTATAAGTCCTGTGTAACCCAAGATTATTCCCTAAATCCATAGCTAGTATGTGGTTTTTAAGGTTTTATGATGCCACCATCTTAAAAAGGAAAACAAACAAACAAACAAAAAACCCAAAAGGAACAACCCACCAAAACAAAAACCCACAAATCAAGAAAGAAATCTGAGCAACCTTAACTTGGATTACAAAGTTTTAAGGAAAAGTTATGCTATACCTAAAAATGAAAGATATTAAAACATTTAATCAAAGAAGTTTCAAAGGTGAAAGAAGAAGAATCAAATTTCAAAGAAGAATCAAAGGTGAAACTAGATTTTCATTCCAGAAGTTAAATGCTGTGTTGTTCCTTGTGTGACTTTGATGCAAGGTGTGACTGAGAATGTTCATTTCCATAAGTGGAAACTTCTTAAAGCATCAGGCTTTTTGGTTTCCAGGGGTTTTGTTGGTGGAAGAGAGGTTTAGCATGGAAATATTTTAAGTCATTGAACTTCCTTATTAAATATGATCCTTCATGTTTTTGTTTTTGTTTTAAGAGATAAAACAGAGAGAAAGGCAGGTATTACACAGAAGAATTATGGTGAAATCAATGAAAAAGCTAAAGTTGATAACTATAGAGACATTAGTACTGTCTAAATCTGTCAGAAACCTGCACTCTAAAAAATTCCAAAAAGGTTTTACTACAGATTCTTGGCATTTAAAATTTGTTCCTATCTTTTATTTCTGGTAAAAAAAAAAAAATTAAAAGATTCTTCAATGAAGTACTAAAAAAACCCCCCAGACTTTGAAAAAATAATTGCATGTCTGGTTTTCAGCGTCCAGTGGACTTCTGGAAACAAGCCCAGTAAAATCCTGGTGGGATTTGAATTTGAAGTCAACCTTGGCTATACCTTTTCCACAATGATTTACATCTGTGTTGAAAAAGAATTCCTGTTAGGCAATTGTTCAGGTTCTGGTGGCACAGGTAGGGGTGTGGCACAATGTCTGCAGATGTTTTTGCTGTTGTAGTCCTGCTGAAGTAAGCAAGATTTCTGAACTAAGGCACTGCTTCAAGCTGATTATCAAACCTGAGGGTCAATATCACTGAATAATACAACATGCCTTCTAACAGAAATTTCTTCATTCCTCCCATTTAAATGCACATTATCTAGACACTGATATATATAAAAAAAAATATATCTTCCCAGGCATGGTGATAAACAAAATACCATCTTGGATCTGAAAACTATTTTACAGTAGAATCGTGCTCAAGTACTCTAAAAATACCTATTGGAGATTAAAAGAATAAAAGAAACAGACCAAAAGAAGTCACAAAGGAGCACAGGAACAGTACTCCCTTTTAGCCTGAGAGCATAAAAAATAATGTCATTTTGGTGGCAAAACAGCAACCATATGTATACATGTTATATAATGATGTTTACATCAAATAGATGGATATCTAGATATTTGACTATATATACACATGTATATATAAATACATATATAAATACATATAATTCTACATGCATGTAAATATATTTAGTAATGTAGTAATGAACACAACTCTGTATTTAGATATATGTAGGGACATAAATGCACATTTAAATTATTATTTATATCTAGACATTTATATACTTGGACAATTAAAACATATTATTTCTTACAAATATACCTATGTCAGTACATAATAAATATACATTTAATGATTAACTGCAACAAAATTTCTCTGAGTAACTTCTGCTGTACTTTGGCACAACTTTGTCCAAAGTTTTGTACAATTCTGGTGTGAGTTCATGCTCCCAGTCTTTAGCTGAGTGTGAGAGATGGTAGATGAGAGTAAACACTGCATTACATCCAAAAGGAGCAAAATATCTACACATACGGATTGAAATAAACCTGTGTAAAAACAGCTGAAAGAAAATGCCATTGGTACCACATTTACAGGGTTTGTTTTTATGATGTGCAGGCACTTCCAAGCCATTTGAAATCTATCTGCTGTATCCTTGAGTGGCTTCCTGAGCAGAAAAAACTGCTGAACCTGGCAAAGCTGGGCAGGGGATGATGTGAAGGGAACATCTGACAATTTTCATTCACCAGAAGGCAATTACCAGCTTGTTTTGCGTATGAACTGAGCATGCAGAACATCAGTACCAGTGAACTGTACATCACTCTAGCAAAGGCACCACCCAGGAATGGCACTTCCACTGAGAAACACAGGTGAGGAGCAGGGATGTTTGTCAGTAGCACTGGCAGAAGATTTAGCATTTATTCTCAGCACACACCTCTGGCCTTGAGTGCTATCCACAGCTTGTATTTCCTTTTACCATTCATCATTGGATGTCTCATTTTACTGTATATTATGTTGCACTGAATTTACCAGTGCTGAATTACTCTGGTGATGGAGTTTTCCAGTGACCATTCTACGAACTCAGTCTTGTATTTGTCTTGTCTTGGACAACATAAAGAATGTGGAGAAGTTCCCAGCTTATCGATTCCTGGGGGTTTTGGGGTGAGGGAAGTGTTAATGTATTCAGGATGAAAACCCAGACCTGACACAGCCTTCAGCAGTGGCTGCTGCCCAGTTTTAACCAAGATAAAAACAGCCATCTATCTTCTTGTTTTGTTTCATGTCTCTTAGCTTTGAATCTATAAAAGCACTTTACATCTCATCTATACATCTTGTTAAACAGCCTTCTGTGGCAAACTCTGACAGGAGCTTTGGAAACTGCTAATAAAAGTGCCAGATTGTTTACCTTCAACCCTCCTTGTTCTGACAGCAGTAGTGAGCTGCAAGGGAATTCCTGCTGGAAAACACACAAGTCCACGTGGTTTAAATGACAAATTTTTAATGAGATAAGGAGTCGGTAAATTATTTCAGAGGAAGTTTTATTCAGAGAAAAGTCTTAGTTGCAGCCAGTCTTGAAGATCTCCCAAATTTTATTCAAATGTTCTTGATAGTTTCAGCTGGAATATATTAAAAAAAAAAAA
>VWYO01024158.1:9422-30947 GCA_013400275.1 Rhadina sibilatrix
CCAGGACTGCTGTCCCATGCTGGGGTGTGGGAGGGCTGGGGGCAGAGGCAGCGCAGTGTCACTCACAGCACTCCTCGGGGTTCTCATCCGAGTTGTCCCCACAATCGTCCTCCCCATCGCACTTCCAGGCCAGGGGCTTGCACAGGGTGTTGTTGCACTGGAACTCGTCCAGGGGACACGTGCGCACTGCGCAAGAGGGGACACGTCAGCTCGCGCTGCTCTGCTTGCCAAAACCCCAGCCTGGGGCTGCAATTCCAATTTCCAGCATGGACGGGGTGGGGGGGGTCTCCAGGGCTGGAGGGTTTCCAGGACTGGGATACACGTTCGTGCAAGCTCCAGGGTGGAGCACAGAGGGGTGAACACACACACACACACACACACACACACACACAGGGGAGCGCTCCCACCCGCAGTGGGGACACAGGTGACACGAGGGCAGGGAGAGGGGGAGGACACAACCAGCCCCAGGGAGGGGACACACAGCTCTGCCATTACCCCCGGTGCCACAGTTCTCCTCATCGGAGCCGTCCATGCAGTCGGCGTCGGCGTCGCAGCGCCAGCGCATGGGGATGCAGTGCCCGTTCTTGCACTTGAACTGGTCAAACTCACAGCGGGGCGTGCAGTCTTTCTGCAGAGGACGACGGGGCGAGGGGCATGGTCAGCAAGGACAGGGTGACCACGGCAGGCTCCCTTTCTGTTGCCACACCCAAGCTCCAAGCCCCAGAGCCACCGGCAGGGGCAGGGTGACCACGGCAGGCTCCCTTTCTGTTGCCACACCCAAGCTCCAAGCCCCAGAGCCACCGGCAGGGGCAGGGTGACCACGGCAGGCTCCCTTTCTGTTGCCACACCCAAGCTCCAAGCCCCAGAGCCACCGGCAGGGGCAGGGTGACCACGGCAGGCTCCCTTTCTGTTGCCACACCCAAGCTCCAAGCCCCAGAGCCACCGGCAGGGGCAGGGTGACCACGGCAGGCTCCCTTTCTGTTGCCACACCCAGGCTCCGAGCCCCAGGGCCACCAGCAGGGGCAGAGGCGGGGCTGTGTCCCCCTCCCGCCGCCTGTACCTCGTCGGAGCCGTCAGCACAGTCGTGGTCCCCGTCACACTTCCACCTGCCCGCGATGCAGCGGCCGTTGGCACACGAGAACTCGCTCTCGGAGCAGGGCCGGGGCGCTGGGGACACAGAACACAGGGTGTGCCCTGAGCATGGGGACAGGCTCTGAGGGCAGGGGGTGTCCCTGGGGTGACACGGACACACGGCTGGTGGCACTGGGGGCACGGGGTACAGGCAGAGCTGTGGGAGCTGCCAGAGGGGCAGGGCTGGTACCACCTCCCAGCCCCTTCCCACCCCATTCCAGGGGCTCCCAGCTCCCTGGCAGAGCTGGTACCACCTCCCAGCCCCTTCCCACCCCACTCCAGGGGCTCCCAGCTCCCTCTGGGGGTTTTGGGGGGACACTGTGACCACACAACCTGGCTGTCCCCCAGGTCACTCGCTCTCCATAGGGCAGCACCAGCCCCAGCTGTGCCCCCCAGGCAGGAGGAACTGCAGTGGTGCCCTGGCAGAGCCTCATTCCTGTCCCCCCCTCACAGGGCATGGGGACAGACACTCACTCACAGCTCACAGCCGGTGCCAAATCCAGGAGGACTTTACGTGGCACAGCTGCCCACCTGGGGGCCATCCCAAGATGGCTCTTGGGACCCTTCCCCTCCCCACAGCCCTGGGGTATTGGGGTACACAGGGACCTTCCAGTCACAGCACAGGACTGTGGGGGAAGAGGGGAACAGGGGGTGTCCAGGTGGAGCAGGGAGAGTCACGGTGGGGATGGGTTTGGGAGCCAAGTCCAAGCCATGCACGGGCCCTGCAGAGCAGCAGGGTCAGACCCTCCCCGGCTGTGGCTCCGTGGAGGGAGATGCTGGTGCTGATGCTCAGTAAATCCACCTGGATTGTAGAGTCCCGACCCCTCTGCCCTCACCTAGAAATTATTCTCTTTGTTGGTTTTAGAGAGACTGTACATGGAATTAAAAGATTTTGGCAGGAACCTACCTCTGAGCGCCCCATAACGACAGTGTGAAAATGGAGAAAAACATAAGATGAAGTGAAATGGCACAAACTCAAAAACACGACGGGAAATCAACAGAAAAGAAAACAAAAGCTGCACCCTAAAGAGCTGCAGGAAGACAGAGGGACCCAGTGGGCACTGCAGGGTAGGAGGGGGCCTGGCAGCAGACCCTGGTGCCATCCCGTGGGCAGCCTGGAACCCTCTGGGTGCTGTGGGGTGAGAGAGGGTCTGGCAGCAGACCCTGGTGCCATCCCACAAGCAGCCTGAACCCCTCTGGAGGGACAAAGCCACAGTGGAGCCCTGGGAATGGTCTCATCCATGAGGACACTGGTGCTTCTCTGCTGCTGAGCAGGGCAGGTGCTGGCACACGAGCAGGAGCCCATGAAGGGGCAGCACTGAACTCTCTGCCCCAGCTCTGGGGATCAGCAGCCTCCCCACACACTGGCCCAGGCCTGAGCTTGTCACCTGGGTCCCTCTGGCCAGCTCTGTGTGTCCCCACCGCCATCCTAGGCGCCACTGCCAGGCAAGGGAGTGACACAGGGGGTGATGCTTGGTGGCAAAGCAGGACGAGGCACCCTCGGGGTGACTCCAGCCCTGCTGGGCCCCCACGCTGCTGCAAGGGAGCCTGCTGGGGTCACCCATCACCCTTGGGGTGTCCTGGCTGGGGGACACGGTGGCACTCCCGGCCACCAGCCTGACACTCCCTGGGGCAGCAGAGGGGCTGGCGGGGGTGGGGACCAAACCTCTCCCCTCTCCACTGCTCCACCCTGGGGAGGGCAGAGGCTGGGGGGTGGCACGTACTGCAGCTCTCCTCGTCCGAGTTGTCCCCGCAGTCGTTGTCGTAGTCGCACTGCCAGCGGCCCGGCACGCAGCGGTTGTTCTTGCAGCGGAACTGGTACGGCTCGCAGGTGCGCTCGTCTGCCAGGGAGGGACAGCAGGGGACAGGGGTCAGCACTGCCCCAAATCAGGGTGTGGAGGGGACAGGGACAGGGGTCAGCACTGCCCCAAATCACAGAAGGGATGGGACAGGGGTCAGCAGTGCCCCAAATCAGGGTGTGGATGGGACAGGGGTCAGCACTGCCCCAAATCANTGTGGATGGGACAGGGGTCAGCACTGCCCCAAATCACAGAAAGAATGGGACAGGGGTCAGCAGTGCCCCAAATCACAGAAGGGATGGGACAGGGGTCAGCGCTGCCCCAAATCAGGGTGTAGATGGGAAAGGGGTCAGCACTGTCCCAAACCAGGGCGTGGAGGGGACAGGGACAGAGGTCAGCACTGCCCCAAATCACAGAAGGGATGGGACAGGGGTCAGCAGTGCCCCAAACCAGGGTGTGGATAGGACAGGGGTCAGAACTGCCCCAAATCAGGGTGTGGATAGGACAGGGGTCAGCAGTGCCCCAAANCTGGGGAGGGCAGAGGCTGGGGGGTGGCACGTACTGCAGCTCTCCTCGTCCGAGTTGTCCCCGCAGTCGTTGTCGTAGTCGCACTGCCAGCGGCCCGGCACGCAGCGGTTGTTCTTGCAGCGGAACTGGTACGGCTCGCAGGTGCGCTCGTCTGCCAGGGAGGGACAGCAGGGGACAGGGGTCAGCACTGCCCCAAATCACAGAAGGGATGGGACAGGGGCCAGCGCTGCCCCAAATCAGGGTGTGGATGGGACAGGGGTCAGCACTGCCCCAAATCACAGAAAGAATGGGACAGGGGTCAGCNGCAGTGCCCCAAATCAGGGTGTGGATGGGGCAGGGGTCAGCAGTGCCTCAAATCAAGGTGTGGAGGGGACAGGGGTCAGCACTGCCCCAAACCAGGGTGTGGAGGGGACAGGGACAGGGGTCAGCACTGCCCCGAACAAGGCGAGAGATGTGACAGGGACAGGTGTCAGCACCACCCCACACAAGAGGACAGGATGGGCACAAGGACAGGGGTCAGCACTGTCCTGAACGAGGGGAAATATGGGACAGGGACAGGTGTGAGCACTCAGCTGCATGAGCAGAAGGACAGCACAGGGACAGGGAAAGGTATCAGCACCACCCAAAACAAGGGGAAGGAAGGGACAGGGACAGGGGTCAGCACTGCCCTGCACAACGGGAGATATGGGATTGGGATGGGATCAGCACTGCCCCAAATGAGGGGAGGAATGGGACAAGGACAGAGGTCAGCACTGCCCTGTATGACAGGAGGATGAGACAGGGACAGGTGTCAGTGTCACCCCACACAAGGGGACAGCATGGGGACAAGGACAGAGGTCAGCACTGCCCTGTATGACAGGAGGATGAGACAGGGACAGGTGTCAGCACTGCCCTGAACATGAGGAGGGACACGACAGGGACAGGGTCAGAGGTCAGCACTGCTCCACACGATGGATGTGACCAGAACAGGGGTCAGCACTGCTCTGCACCTCCCTCTGACCCAGCCCTGCCCACAACACTCAGAAAAGGAGCAGCTGGAACTCTTGGGGCACCCCAGAGGAGACAGCCAGTGCCAGGCCAGCCTGTGCCTTGGGGAACAGGGACACAGGATGACACTGGCTTGTCCCCAGAGCCCCCACTCACCACATTCCTCCTTGGGCTCATCAGATCCATCCCCACAGTCGTCCTCCCCGTCACACTTCCAGCGCGCCGGGATGCACCGGCCCGAGTCCTTGCACCTGAACTCATCCACACCACAGGTCATTTGGGCTGGAGGGGACAAAGTGACACAGGCACAGGGCAGGGATCAGCACTGGTCAGGTGTGTGTTGCTCTCTGCAGGGCTGACAAACAGCCTGGAGGTGGGTGGGATCTCCCTCCCTTCCAAGCAGATCTCCAGGGAGAAGTCAGGGGGAGGAGGATCCCACCCAGCAGGACAGATCCAGGCAGAGCCACCAACACCATCACCCACTGCCCACAGGGACTGAGCAGGGACTGGGGTAGAACTGAGCAGAGACCAAGGAGGGAGCAAAAAGGGACTGAGGAGGGACTGGGGTAGAACTGAGCAGGGACTGAGCAAGGACTGAGCAGAGACCAAGGAGGGACCAAAAAGGGACCAAGCAGGGACTGAGGAGGAACCAAGGTAGAACTGGGCAGGGACTGAGCAGGGACCTGCCACCCTGCCAGCACACAGAGGTGCCCGGTGTGGGCATTTTACACGTGGCCAGAGCCCCCTCCCCACACAGGACCCTTACTGCAGTTGGCAGGTTCGTCAGAGCCGTCCACGCAGTCGTTGTCACGGTCACAGACCCAGACACGGGGGATGCAGCGCTTGGTGATGGCACACTGGAACTGGTTGGGGGCACAGGTCACCTCCGCTGCAGGACGGAGAAGGGGTGTCAGGAAGAGCAGGCAGGGGCCAGCCACCCCTTTCCCCAACAAACAGCTGTGGGGTTTGTTGTGAGAGGTGTGTGGATGTTCCAGGGATCACAAGGGGCTGGTGTGCTCGGTGGAGGAGATGGAGCAGAGCCTTAAAATGGCCCCAGAAGACTCCAAGGTATGGGGGGGACAGGACAGAGGCCACCAGATCCCTCAGCTGGGCAACAGGCTCAGCCCAAACCCACTTCAAGGGATTTAAGGATTTCATTTCTAGTAGGAAACAGCAGCATCCATAGGGGTGATGGAGACGGAGAGTCTGCAGTGACCAGGGGTACAGAGAAAGCCCTGGGACAACCCAGGGAGCCAAACACCCCAAGGCACAGACCTGAGCCCCTCAGTCTGGCCTACACCTGCTCCCACCTGACACCCTGGGACCCCCCACTCACGACAGTCCTTCTCGTCCTCGCCATCCCCGCAGTTGTCCTGCCCGTTGCAGCGGAAGATGCCGGGGATGCAGCGGTTGGTGTTGGTGCACTTGAACTGGCTGGGCAGGCAGACGTGGATGTCTGGGGAAGAGGTGAGACACGGTCAGGGGGTGACAGGCTGCAGCTCCACGCTGCGGGGGGCCTGGGGGGTCACGAGGGGACACAGGGAACCTACCACAGTTGGCCTCGTCCGAGTTGTCCTGGCAGTCGTTGTCGCCATCGCAGATGAAGGCGGGGTTGGTGCAGATCCCTGTGGAGCACTGGAACTGCCCTGGCCTGCACTTGAACTCAGCTGTGGGGTGACACAGGGCCACAGGTTTGTTCTGAGGAACGTTTCTAGGGCACACCTCAGCCTCAAAGCCCTGCTCCCCCTGGAGTCCTTTGCAGGGACCCAGCATCCAATCCTTTGCAGGGACCCAGCATCCAATTCTGGGCTCGGGCCCTGCTCCATGGGACAATCCTGACACAGGGACAGGTGTGTCCCACTGCTCCCTGAACCCTGTTACTGCACTGCCCCTCCCCTCCACCAGGCTGTCCCAACAGCCTCGGGGTGCTGGGACGTGGGGGGCCTGTGTCTCCCCCTGGCACTCACGGCAATCCTCCGGCTCGTCCGACCGGTCCCCGCAGTCGTCCTCGGTGTCGCATTTCCACCAGAAAGGGATGCACTTGTCGTTCTTGCACACAAACTGATGGAGAGAGGAGCTCGTGGGGTGGTTCAGGGTGGGGAGGGGGGACCCCAAAAGATCTCATCCCCAGCGAGCTCAGCCAAGGGCACTGATCCGGTGCTGTCCCCTCCAAGTATTCCCAAATGCTGACCTAAGAGCAAAGCCTTAGCCCCACCCAGGCCCTGGGGTTTGAGGAGAGGGGTAGAAGAACATTCCAGAGCTGGAGGGTCTCTGCCTCCCCTGGACACCCCAAACATGACCTGCCACAGGAGGGAGGTGCTGCCTCCACTCACAGAAGACCATGTTACATCCCACCACCCCCATGGAGACCATGGCAGGAGGGACACAGGCACGGGGAACTTCCAGACCAGCAAGGAGAGGCAGAGACAGGCAGAGACAGGCAGGCAGGGACTTACCTGGCTGGCTGTGCAGTTGGACACGCAGGTTTTGCCATCGCTGCCCAGGTAGAAGTTGGTGGGACAGGCACACTTGTGCCCCCCGCCCGGCGAGAGCAGGCAGAGGTTGCTGCAGCCGCCGTTGTTGGTCTTGCAGGGATGGTTGGGAACTGGGGAGAGCAGGGCGACAACAGCCAGTCACACCCAGCTGGGGACCCTCAGGGTGGCACGGAAGCAGCAAGACCCTTTGTCACCCTGCTCCTGCACCCCCTGCCCAACCTGGCACCCCCTCCATGCCCCTTCCCCAGGACGGTTCCCCAGCACGGGCACCCCCAGGCCGTGCTCACCGTCGGGCTGCCGGTAGGGGTGGTAGATGTGGATGTCCATGGGCCGGTGCAAGGTGCTGATCAGCAGTGTCTTGTTGGCTCCTGTGGTCTTGTGAGCCCGGTTGATGGACTTGGTCTCCCAGTCGGTCCAGTAGATGAAATCCTCGAAGAGGGTGAGCGCGAAGATGTGTGGGATGTCCTGGCTCAGCACTGCGAGGGGAGCGGGCGCTCAGCGAGGGGCTGAGCCACCTTCCCCTCCCCTCCCACAAGGAAGCAGCTGCTTCCCTGGGCACAGAGGAGCAGCCAGAGCTGGGGACTGGCCCCAGCAGCCCTGGCTGCCACTCCAATGTCTGACTGTCTTGGGTTATGGAACCCAAAATGTCTGTTCTGTTCAATCTGTTGGAAGCAGCTGGGGAGATGTTTTTTNGACCAACAGGGTGTCAGGTTGTAGCTCTGACTCTCTCAGGGTTTCTAGCATTGTTGTTTGTTTGTTTGCTTGCTTGTTTGTTTGGTTTACTACTACATCTGCATTGTCAATATTCCTAGTAAAGAACTATTACTCCTATTCCCCAATCTTTGCCTGAAAGCCCCTTCATTGCAAAATTACAACAATTTGGAGGCGGCGAGGGGCTTCCACTCTCCATTCCAAGGGAAACTCCAGCTTTCCCTGGCAGACACCTGCCTTTCCAAACCAAGACACCGACCCACAGCCTGGACTCCCCCCCGAGGCCTGCTGGAAGGGCAGGAGCCCCGGAGCTCTCACCCGTGTGCCGGTTGGAGCCGTCCAGGCTGGCGAACTCGATGTAATCCTCGCGGGCATCGGCCCAGTAGATCCGGCTGTTGATGTAGTCGAGGGTGAGGCCGTTGGGCCAGGTGATCTTGGTGTCCACGATGACGCTGCGGTTGGTGCCATCCATGCCGATCTTCCCGATCAGAGAGTGGTCCCCCCAGTCTGTCCAGTAGAGGTAGCTGGGGGACGGAACAGAACAGCAGGAAGAGGCTGAGTTGGAAACCCACAGAAGTTTCTCCCCGTGAGGGCGGTGAAGCCCTGGCACAGGTTGCCCAGAGAAGCCGTGGCTGCCCTATCCCTGGAAATGTCCGAGGTTGGACAGGGCTTGGAGTAGCCCCGGGATAGTGGAAGGTGACAGCAGTGGGGTGGAACACCATGATCTTTAAGGTCCCTCCCATCCCAAAACACCTCTGGGATAAACGGAGGCACACGGGCACAGAGTAGGGAAAAAAACATCCCGGTGTCCCAGAGGCCACGAGGGAAGGCTTCACCCCATCTCCCAACCTCTGGGACTAGGACAGGATGGGCACAGCCCCCTCCCCAGCAGCCAGGCAGGTCCCACATCCCCCGGGCCCTCTCACCCGTTCTGCACGTCCACCACGAGCGCGCGGGGCTCGCGCAGGCCCGAGTTGACCAGCACGGTGCGGTAGGCGCCGTTCAGCTTCGACACCTCGATGGTGTCCCGACCCTTGTCGCACCAGTACAGGTTTCCACCCACCCAGTCCACAGCCAGCCCGTCGGGGTTGCTGAGCCCCGTACGGTGAAGGACCTGCCAGGAGGAAGCAGAGGTGACAGGGCCGAGCAGAGAGAACCACAGCCTGATCTCTCAGGGGTGACAGCATTCCCCTTTCCCAGCCCAGGTCTTCTTCCTCATTCCCCTCTTAGGCTTAGATGGGAGATTGGGAAGAAATTCCTCCCTGTGAGGGTAGGGAGGCCCTGGCACAGGGTGCTCAGAGCAGCTGTGGCTGCCCCATCCCTGGCAGTGTCCAAGGCCAGGTTGGATGGGGCTTGCAGCAACGTGGGATAGTGGATGGTGGACGGTGTCCCTGCCCACTTTAAGATTCCTTCTGACCCAAATCATTCCACAACACCGCGACTCTTCCCCCAGCCTTCCTCGTCACGCATTTCAGGGCACTGTGCAGCCCACCCCTGCTTGGGGTGGGGCTGCAAAACACCCCACAGCAACTGGGGCTGACTCCCAAAGCCCAGTGATGACCCCACAGCGGGGCAGGAGGCAGGTGAGGCCTGGCTGCCCGGCCCAGGGGCTGCCTCACATCCTCACCTGGACGTTGCTGCCGTTGATGTGCATGCGGCGGATCATGCTGCCCTGCGTGGTGACATCTGTCCAGTAGATCATCTGCTCCCGGTAGTCAAAATCCAGAGCCACAGCGTTGTTCAGCCCCTGGAGAGGAGGGAGGGAGAAGGGTTGCAGCAGCTTCAGTGGCTGGCACGGGCTCTGGGGGGGTTTTAGAGTGCCCACGGCCTCCCTGCCTGCTCCTCGCTCACAGTGACCTCCTGACATTTAGATGGATCTACCATTCCCCTGGGAAGCCAGGAGCCCAAACTCCTCAGCTGGCAGCTCCCGTGTCCTTCGGGGCCTGCTCCATCCCCAAATCCCAGCCACGTGGGGCTGGTGTCCCTCCTGCTCCCAGCTCACCCCGCACCTGCTTGAGCAGAGTGTAGTTGGAGCCATCCAGGTTGAGCTTCCTCAGATAGTAGCGGTTGGCAAAGATGAGGAAAGGCTCTTCATCTGCACGGGGAAAGAGAGAAAAGTGGCAGAGGAGCACTGCTGGGATGCGGGCAGAACCCTGCAGACCTGCCACCCTCCCAGTCCCACTCCCTCATGAGTTGGGGGCAGCCACTTCACCCTCCAACTCCAGCGTCAGGAGCATCCCGTGGTCACCAGGAACATCCTGGGCTCTGCGCCCACGCCTGGCTCTCACCTGTGACAGCCTTGCAGCTGGTGGGGTTGTCAGGTCTGAGCTTGTAGCCCTCGGTGCAGAGGCACTTGTAGCTGCCCAGGGTGTTGATGCACTTCTGGCTGCAGGGGTAGGTGGTGGAGCACTCGTCGATGTCGATGCACGTCTTCCCGTCGTCCTTCAGCCGGAACCCGGGACGGCATCTGCACTGCAGGAGCAACCCGGAGCTGTCAGACACCTCCGAGGAGGTGGCAGGTGCTGGGAGGTGACAAGTGTCACCGTGGGACACATGGACTCAGCAAGGACAGCTGAGATGCACAAACAGTGCCTGAAGCGCCCATGTCACATCCCCGGCCCAGCTGGCACAGGACAGGCACAACCCTCACGTCTGTGGAGGAGGAAGGGAGAGGGAACAGCAGGAGCTGTGCCAGGGGAGGTTTAGGCTGGATATCAGGAAAAGGTTCCTCCCCCAGAGGGTGGTCAGGCACTGCTGGCTGGCACAGCCTCAAGGCTGCCAGAGCTCCAGGAACATTTGGACAACACTCCCAGGCACAGGGTGGGATTGCTGAGGTCTCGTGCGCAGGGGCAGGAGTCGGACTTCAACAATCATTGCAGGTCCCTTCCAGCTCAGGGCATTCTGCAATTTTATCATCTCTGCAGCCAGTCCCCTACCCCGAGGCCCCCTACCTTGTACCCGATCTTGAGGTCCTCACACTCCTGGGAGCAGCCACTCAGCTTCTTGTTGAGGCACTCGTTGATGAAGCAGTTGAGCTCGTCAGAGCCGTCGGCGCAGTCGTTGTTGTTGTCGCAGAGCAGCGCCTCGGAGATGCAGTTCCCGTTCTTGCAGAGGAAGAAGGAGTCGTTGCACTTGTTTTCTGCAGAGAGGAGGTGGCAGTGGTCAGTGGGGGCTCTGCTATCCCCCCCTCCCAGGACCCTGCCGTCACCCCAGCAGGTACCTGGGCTGCTGCAGCGCGGGTTCTTGGGCGCCTCGTCTGAGTGGTCGTGGCAGTCGAACTCCCCGTCACATTCCCACTGCCGGTTGCTGAGGCAGCGGCCGTTCTGACAGCGGAACTCGTGGGGGCCACAGGTGGGATACTCTGAAGGGAGGCCGAGGGGCTCAGCTGGCTCATCCCACCTTCCCGAGCCTTCCACAGGCACCGTGGAGCCACTCGGAGAGAGAGAGGCACCACGGAGCCAAATCCTCCTGGGCTGCCAGGAGCAACGGGGACACCACAGAGCAGCTGGTCTTGGGACAGGGCTGCTTTGCACACACACGGATCTCTCCGTGGGTTTGGATCTCTCCGTGGGTTTGGATCTCTCCGTTTGGACCCGTGTCAGAGCTGAGGGGGCTGCTCTCCACCAACAACCCCCTTCTGCCGCCTCTCTGGGTTCCCTCTCACCACATTCACAACAAACCCCTCCAGGGTGATGAAGACCCTCCCAGGGTACTGTCCCAAAGCCCAGGAGGACCCAGCGTGGCTGCTGGCTCAGTCCCCCTGGGTGCCACAGACAGCCAGGTCCCACAGACACCCACCACACTCGGGGGACTCGTCGGAGCCGTCGCCGCAGTCGTCGTCGTGGTCGCAGACGAAGTGCTTGGGGATGCACTGCCGGTTCCCGCACATGAACTCCCGCTCGTCGCAGGTGTTGTTGTACACTGCAACGGGGCACCCACCACCGTCAGCCCCCGGCGGGCAGCCCCCCAGCCTCCCCTGGACCCCCACCCACGGGCACTCACAGCAGCCGGCAGCCAGGGTCTCGTCGGCCCCGTCGGCGCAGTCCTTGTCCCCGTCACAGAGCCAGCGCTCCGGCACGCAGACGTAGGTGCCCGGGCACTGGAAGGATCCTGAGCTGCAGGTGGTCAGCCCTGGGGAAGGGAGGAGCGGGATGGAGTCCCCTCACCCCACCCTCACCTCACTGCTGGAGGCTCTGGGGGAACCCCAAGGTACAGAGCCCAGGAGAGTGGTGAGGCCACGGGTGGGAGAAGGGGTGGCAGAGGCAGGAACAGGGATGGAGGAGCATGGTGATGGATGGAACAGGCAGGGACTGAGAGGGGGAGAGGGGCTGGAGCAGACTCACGGCAGCGACTGTCCTCGTCAGAGCCGTCCCCGCAGTCATCGGCCCCATCGCACACCCAGAGCTTGGAGATGCAGCGGTGGTTGTTGCACTCGAACTGCACAGGGTAGCAGAACTTGTCTGGGAGAGGAGAAGAGGAGGAGATGGGGATCAGAGCGAGGTGATAAGGGGAGGAGACACCAGCAGAGCATGGCCAGGCTGGGCCAGCCAAGGCTCTGGGAGCCCAGGGGGTTGTTGGGGGTACTGCTCGTGGTCACACAGGGCTGGTGTGGGACTCCCTGCTCCTGGACCTGGGGAAGATCCCCAGCTCCTGAGCATGGTTTGGGGCTTGTTCCAGGAGGTTAGAACTAAAAATGGAGCTGAAGGGAGCCATAACTGGTCCAGTTCAAAAGGGCCAGAGACACTTGTGCATGCGCTGAGCAAACCAGCACATGAGGACATTGATACTGCTCACAGGTAAAAGCCCAAGAGTGTGGAGTAAAACCACAGAAGTGAAAGAATCTGGGGTCTGTCCTTGGCAAATGGATGTCAGGGAGAGAAGAGGGTCCTGCCCACCCTCCAGCACCACCCCATACCCCAGACCAAATGCTGATTGTCCCCACCCTGCCGCTCACTGCACTGGGTCTCATCTTCGCCGTTCTCACAGTCGTCCTCCTTGTCACAGGTCCAGGTCATGGGGATGCACCTCCCACTCGGGCAGGCAAAGTAGTTGGATGGACATTTGGGCTTCCTCCCACCTACTTTGTGACAGAAACATCAGTGAGGACGATGGCACGGCCACCTCCTCTGCCTCCTCCCAGCCCAGAACCAAAGGATTCCTCCCCAAAATCCCCCTGAGGTCCTGCATCCCAGACCCCTGCAGCACCATCTGTGCAGGAGCCACACGGGCAGAGAACAGTCCCAGCGGGCAAAAAAAGCCTCCACAGCCCAAGCAGACCCCAGAGAGGGGCATCCCTGCCCCCAGAGTCCCTCCTGCTCTCACCGGGGCAGTTGCGCTCGTCCGAGTAATCGCCGCAGTCGTTGGCGCCGTCGCACACCCAGCTGGGCGCGTAGCACAGGGACGTGTGCTCACACTTCTGGAACGTGGTGCCCTTCACCCCCAGCTTGAAGTAGCTGCTGCAGTCGGTGGCGGCTGAGAGGAATCACAGCAGGAGCCCCGGTGACACAGCAGGAACCACGGCAGAAGCCCTCCTGGTCTGGCTCCACCACGTGGCACTGGCCCCTGCTGCTGGAGCCCACCACACCCCACACACCCCCAGATGTGCCCCAGATGTGCTCCACACATGCCCAGAGCTGCAGGAGTGATGGGGTGCTGAGCATGGCACAGGGGGGCTGCAGGAGTGGGCTGGGGCTGCCTCATCCCGGACCCTCCTCCCTCCCCGATCCAGCCCAAATCCCAAAGATCCAGGTCCCTGCTGCCTGCACCGAGAGCAGGAGCATCTCTAGAGCTGAGGAGGGGCCAGGGGCAGCAGCTGGGCACTCACTGCAGTTCATCTCGTCCGATGCATCCTCGCAGTCGATGAACTGGTTGCAGCGGCTGGAATTCCCGATGCAGGTCCCGTCCCGGCAGCGGAACTCGGTGGCGGCACAGCTGGTCTCTGCCAGGGGGAAGGAGCCCCCGCAGTCCATGAGGCAGGGTCCACACCCACCCCATGGTGTGGAAGGGCACCCACACCCCCACACACTGCCCACGCAGCTCTGGGCTGCCCAGAGTGCTCCCAGACCAAACCCCCTTCTGGATGAGACCTGGTGCCTCCCAGCTGATGCTCTGCCTGGCAGCCTGAGCAACTCTCCCCTGGCACAACCAGACCTGGCCAGGAGGACTCTGAGAAGCTCCTGACCGCCCCTGTCAGTTTGAAACCCAGCAGACCCACCCTGCAGCCCTAAGGGAATGCTGCCTTTGGTAATTCCTGAGAGCCACAGAAGCCATGAGGAGCGGTGACACTACACCCTGGGCCCCTCCTGGCTGTCAAACCACTCTCACTGGGAGGCTCTTGGTGCTGTGTGCCCATGCCCAGGAGTTTTTCCTCTCAGCTGTCACCGTGTGAGCTTTACAAAGCACCACGAGCTTGACCTTGACTCTCTGTTAAGCCCCGGCTCTGCTCTGCTCCTGTCAAGCTGATGGTAACTCCCTCCTGAAGCCGCTGTCCCCGTCCCAGGCAGCTGACAGAGCCCTGGCAGGGGCTGGCCGGGTGCCAGGCAGACACTCACTGTTGCAGGGCACCTCGTCCGAGTTGTCCCCGCAGTTGTCCACGCCGTCGCACCAGTAGCGGCTGGCGACGCAGCGCCCGTTCATGCAGTGCAGGTACCCCTTCTTGCACTTGCGGCTGCCTGCCAGGGAGGAAGAGGAGGAAGAGGAGGTGAGCAGAAGGAGGGCAAGCACCCCTCCAACCCGAGGGTCTCAGATCCTTGGGGATCTTTCAGCAGGGGAAGAAACCACAGAGCAGGAGCAGGGGAGCTGCTCCCTGGTGCAGAGGGGTGAGGGATGGTCTTTGAGGGTGCTGCAGACACCACTGGCTCAGCTCCAGGTGTCCTGCTCTCCAGTCTGTCCCCAACACTGGGAAAGATCTGGAGACTTTAAAGCCTGGCTGGGTACAGCTCTGGGAGGGCAGGAGGGACTGCGAGCATCTGGGGGATGGAAGGACAGCCCAGAGTCCTGGTTCTGTTTGCTGAGCAACCGTGGCAGTGTTCAAGGCCGGGTTGGACAGGGCTTGAAGCAACCTGGGCTAGTGTGTCCCTGCCCACAGCAGGGGGTGAAATAAGATGACCTTTAAGGTCCCTCCCAATCCAAATTGTGCCATGATTCCATGATCTTGAACATAAGCAAAAGAACTGATTCACTGGAGCACTGTGAAATCCTGCCTTTGTCACTTTCCATCCTCTTAAATTTTTGCCTCCGTCCTCTCTAAATTTTAATGCCAAATATGAAGAGGTTCTAAGACTAATTAACGAGGGACAGACACTGCAAGGCTGCGTGGAGGCGCCTGCCTCATGTGCTTGGTTGCCTTGAATGGGGAAACCCCTGAACTCAGTCCCTTCCAACCCAAACAATTCCACGATTCTCTGAGTGGAGCTGGCAGCTCGGGCAGGGTGCCTGGGGGTGCCGGGGTGCGTGCGTGGGTGAGCAAAGCAGCAAGAGGAGGAACCTTACTGCAGTAGGACTGCTTCTCGTCCGACTTGTCCTTGCAGTGCACGACGCCGTCGCAGGTGCGGCTGAAGTCGATGCAGTCGCCGTTCCCGCACTCGAACTCGTAGTGCACGTTGCAGGTGGAATTCACAGCTGGGCAGAGCACGGGAACGTCAGCCCTGCCAGGCCGAGATCAGCCTCGCCACCCCCTTCCTTTCCTCAGCCCCTCCCATCGCCCTCACCTTTGCAGGTGAAATCCTCCTGCAGGACCCGCTCGCCGCGGCAGGAGCAGTTGACGTGGCCCTTGGGGGTGAGCAGGCACAGGTCCTGGCAGCCGCCGTTGTTCACCCGGCACGGGGACAGCTCGCCTAGGACAGAGGGACAGTGGTCACACCAGGGATGGACCCAGCAGCCCCTGCTCCTCGCCCTCCCTGCTGGGACAAAAAGTAGGGATCTCTCCCCAGGCTCCTCCCATGGGGCTATGGAGGGTGTAGGGTGCTGGAGGCACCCAGTCTCCCCAGATTTTACATGGAGATGCCCTGGGAAGAGCAGGGACAGGGAAAATCCTCTCTGTCTTCAGTCTGCACTGGGTTTGGGGATGGACAACATGAGGGGGCAACGACAAGCTGGGAAGAACAATGAGATGATTCCCTTAGGAATAGGAAGGACAGGGTGATGGATTCCCGAAGGGCCAGAATGGAGAGAGAGATGGCTTCCCAAAGAGCCATGAAAGGACAGGGGGATGGGCTCCAAAAGGGCGGGAAGGACGGCGGGATGGATTCCTGAAATGCCAGGAAGGGTGGTGGGATGGGTTCCCAAAGGACCATGAAGGACAGTGGGATGGATTCCCCAAAGGACCATGNCCGAAATGACCATGAAGGACAGTGGGATAGATTCCCCAAAGGATCATGAAAGATGGTGAGATAGATTCCCCAAAGGACCATGAAGGACAGTGGGATGAACTCCTGAAGCGCCAGGAAGGACGGTGGGATGGGCTCCCCTTCCCCAGGCCTGCTCCAGGGTGAGGCGGGGGCAGAGGGCAGGGACACTGCAGTGACACCAGAGGGTCCTCACAGCTGTCGGTGTCGTTGGCCACGGCGATGATGCCCATGGGCTGCTGGGGGATGTCCACGCGCAGCAGCTTCATGTCGGTCCCCACGTACTTGTTGGCGCGTTGCACGGCCCGGCGCACCCAGTCCGTCCAGAAGATGTAATCGCCGTACACGGCCAGGCCAAAGGGGTGCACGGGCTCCGACTTCAGGATCACCTGCCGGGCACGGAGCCGTGGAATGGGTTGGGTTGGAAAGGATCTTAAAACTGACCCGGTTCTCACATCCCTGCCATGGGGCGGGTGCGCCTCCCCGGGGTTGCTCCAAGCCCCATCCAATCAGTCCTTGGACACTCCACAGAATCCTTGAGGTTGGAAAAGATCTCCAAGATCAAGGCCAACCTGTGAGCAACCCCCTCCAGTGCACTCAGTGCCAGGTCCAGCAGCTCCTTGGGCACCTCCAAGTGGTGACTCCACCACCAACCGAGGCAGCCCTTTGCCAATGTTTAACAACCCTTTCTGTCAAGAAATTCCCTCTCATGCCCAACCTGGACCTCCTCTGATGCAGCTTGAAGCCATGTCCTCACCCCTCAGGGACACAGCCAAACCGGAAGCAGGAGGAACCTGCTGTGGGATGGCAGCTCCACAGCCCTCCAAACACAGAGTGTCCACCCCAGCTTGAAGCCATGTCCTCATCCCTCAGAGACACAGGCAAACCAGAAGCAGGAGGAACCTGCTGTGGGATGGCAGCTCCACAGCCCTCCAAACACAGAGTGTCCACCCCCCAGAGTGACCTCCCCAACCCCAGGAACAGCTCTGCTTCCCTCCAGCCCCAGTTTGGACACTCTGCTCCCCATCTCACTGGCCTCAGACTCACATGGCGATGGGAGCCGTCGTACTCGCAGCGCTCGATCTTGTCCAGGGTGGCATCAGAGAAGTAAATCTTCTCAGCCTTGTGGTCGATGGCCAGCCCGTTGGGCGTCCGTATGTCCTGGTCGATGATGATGAGGACGTTGGCACCGGAGAGGGTGGCTCTCATGATGCTGGGGTGCTGCTCATTCCAGTTGGTCCAGAACATCAGGCTGGGATGGGAGGGACACACAATGCCTTTGGAGCCCCAGCTCAGCCACATCCAGGCTGGCTCAGCCCGTCCCTCCGTGGCTGGGGGGCTTCCAGAGACTGGGGGATGCACGGGACATCATTCCCACGTAAAAAGAGTGGGAAGGGGGTGAATGAGGCTGCTGCAGCCAGCTGGGAAATGGGGCACCCCACGGATGGGGTGCTCTGGGGAGCTAAAGGATTTGTGGGGAGGGGGTTACAAGGTCTTTCCTCCCTGGAGGTCCAATCCCAGGATGGGATTGAGATCCAGAGCTTCCTCTCCGCCATGTCCACTGGGACCACGTGGATCCCTGGTGGGGCTGGCTGGACCCTCAGTGGCCACTCACTTCTGGCACTCGTCCAGCACGAAGGCCCGGGGGTGGTCATCCCCTGACATGGTGATCACGGTCTCCCTCTCAAAGGCCCCGAGGCGGCTCTGGTCCACGGTGTGCCGGGTGATGGTGGAGGTGGTGTAGCTCGTCCAGTAGAGCGTGTCCCAGCCGCGGTGGTACGCCAGCCCCTCCACCGAGCCCACGTCTGTGGGGACAGCAAAGGTCACACCCAGCCCCAACTCCTGCAAGGCTGCAGCTCACCCTGCATGGCCAGCGCTGATCCTGACACTGGGATGTTGAAGTTGTTGCTTTTAATTACAGCCCAAAAATCCCTTGGAGGCTTTGGCTGCCGGGTGGGGACTCAGCAGGGCTGGGGGCTGTGCCCGGGGGGGAGCAGAGACACCTGAGACTCTGGAGTCTCGTGGGTAGAGCTCTGTTGGAATGACCCTCCCTTGCAGGGAGGCTGAGGGGATGCACACCTACAATGCACCAAGGACTTGAATTTGGCCCTCAAATTCCACAGCAGTCAGACCTTGCTCTGGGTCCACAGCAGCAGTGCTGCGAAGGGGAGAGTTTCCCTCTGCCAGGGGCCAGCTGAGCCCCTGGGGCACAAAGTGACAAGGCAAAGTCTGGTGGGGACCAAGGGGCCCTTCCCAGCTGGGAACTTGAACCGTGCACCCAATCCTCCTCCCCTCATTAACGCTCGGCAAAGGGTTTAATGAGGCGGCTGTGAGAGCTGGGCCGTGCTCTCTCCTCCCAGGGATAAAGCACTGCCAGCACCACTGTGAACTCCCTCATTAGCAGCACGTCCAAGGGCCTGGCTCAGGGAGCTGCTGGAGCAGCAACTGCGGCTCTTTGAAGCTGCTGCAGGTGCCAATAAGTGCAAGGTGAGGCCTGGAAGTGAGGCCAGGGCTGGGCAGCCTGAGGGTCAGGGCTTAGGGCGCCGCCTCAGGAGGTGAGTGTGAGCACAGAGCCAACCTCAACTTTGCTGCAGTGCCTGTTTCTAGAGCCCAAGCCTCGTGACATGCTCTCCGTGCCAGAACGAGCTCTGCAGGCTGCTCCCAGAGCCTGTGTCCACCTCCTGAGGCTCCTCAGAAACCTCACAGCTCAGCCTGCCCCCTCCAAACACCACCGAACCCACCAAAACCCCTCGGGCAAGAACAGAGGGAGTGCAGGAGGAGGTGGGGGAGAGAGAGAGAGAGGTCTGAGGGCCCACGGCACTCACTCTCCACGATGGTCTTGCGCCCCGTGCCGTCGTCGTTGATCTGCTGGATGTTGCCAAAGTGGATGTCGCTGTAGAAGATGCGGTTGCTGCCCTTGGAGCCGTAGCGGTAATCGAAGGCCAGGGCGATGACGTTCTTCATGTGCTCGGCGTCCTCGAAGGGCTTGATGGGCGCGTTGAGGTTGTTCTCGTCCGAGAGGTGGATGCTCTTGAGGATGGTGCGCTCCGAGTAGAGCAGGTACCCGTCGTAGTCCCGGCAGCTCACGCCGTCCTCTGACAGCATCCCGTGGGCGCAGGCGCACGTCCTCTGCCCGCCGCCGCGGAACAGGCACAGCTGCTGGCAGCCCCCGTTGTTCTGGGCACAGATGTTGGTGCCTGGTGGTGGGGACAGCAGGGGTTGGTTGGATGAGGGACTGGGCAGGACGCGCCCGCTCGGCCGCTTTCAGCGCCCGGCACTGCCGGAGGAAGGAGAGGGCTCGAGCCACGGCGTGACACGGCTCCGATGGGGACAGAGCGATCCGTTTGTTTCCATCCCCGTTCCCCACAAGAGGAGCTGCCCCCCACGCTCAGACCTACCCTTCTGCCGGGCTCGGTTGAAGACTTTGATGTCCTTGAGCTGCACGCCGATCCCAGTCCGCAGGGACACCGACTCGGTGGCATTGTCCTTGTTGCCTCTTTTGATGGAGCCATTGGCGTGAGTCCTGAAGGAGGACAGAGTCACCGAGTGACCAGCACAGGACCCTTCCCCACCTTGCCATAGCACCCACCAGCTCCCCCCACCTCTCTACACAGCCCCCAGCCCCCTTGGCACCGCACCTGTCACTCCAGTAAATGTATTCCTCAAAGACTGACACGGAGAACATGTCCATGTTGTTGCTGGACAGGACAACCTCCCGGTTCTCGCCCGTCTCCAGGTCGATCCGTTCAATCTTGTCTGTCCTGGCATCACACCAGTACAGCTTCCCATCCTGTGGGGATGAGAGAACATCCCAGTTCGTGTGGGGGCAGCACTGTCCTCTGCACCTCTGGCGGGATGTGCCGGGGTTCAGACCACCCTGGGCAATGCTCCTGAGAATCCGGAGCCCTCCTGGGAGACAAGGAGGGCAACCATGTCCCCACCAGCAGGACATGGCCACAGAGACCCTTGGGACTGGTACCACCCTCCCAGATGCCAACTGTACCTCGTAGTCCACGGAAATCCCATTGGGCCAACTGATGCTGACGTTGACCAGGACCATCCGCTCGGTGCCGTCCAGGCGCGAGCGCTCGATGCGGGGGTACTGCCCCCACTCCGTCCAGAACAGGTACCTGAGGGGACAGCAGGGGAGGTGACCACCACAGGGAGGTCACCAGGAGCAGCACTGGCCATTTGAGTAAAGAACAAACACCACCTCATTCATCCCCTCCACACTGAGGCCTCAGTCCAGACCCTGCCTGCTCACAGATCCGGCATCACATCCCCTGCATCTCCATCCCTTTCTAGATCCAAACACCTCTGCTCTCCCTGGGGCTCTGTCCAAAGCTGGTGCCAGTCTGAGGAGGCTCCACTTGGATTTTCTGAGGTGCTGCCACCCACCAGGTCCCAAGGGGCTCCCAAGGAGTTCAGCCCATCAGTGAAAGGAGAGTTAAATCCAGTAAAATTTGGACTCCTTGGTGTGGCAGGAGACCTGCGAGTCCTTCCCTGCTGTGTGCACACACACGCAGCTCTGCCAGGTAGTTGTGGGGGTCTCACCCTGTGCCCACCCTGCAGGTGATGGCCCCCTCTGGGGCGGTGTCTCACCCCTTCTCTGGATGGACCGTGATGGCCCGTGGCTTGTCCAGCCCCTGTGAGATGACCACGTAGCGGAAGGACCCGTTCAGCCTGGCCACCTCGATGACATCAAAGCCCTGGTCTGTCCAGTAGATGTTTCCTGCGAGAGGGGATGGTGAACCCCCACACAAGCCCCACTGCCCCCACTGCCCCCTGGCCCCAGAGCCCCGTCCCACCAGCAATCCAGTCCACGGCGATGCCCTCCACACGGCCAATGCCGTTGGTCACCACGTCCTCACGCCACGTCTGGTCCCGCTTGGCTCGACTGATGGTGCTCAGGCCCATGTCCACCCAGTAAATCGTGTCATTCTCTGAGAGGGGCAAGGAGGCAGGAGGGGACGAGTCAGTGACCATCTCTGGTCACTCCAGAATGGTAAAAACCCGCACCCCGGGGCCCCGAAATCCTCCCTCACCCAGCGCTGCCGAGGGGGCGTTCCAGGGCAAAGCGCTGCCAAAGGGGGGGTCTGGTGATGGTCCCCTCATGCTCCCTGTCCCCTGTCCTGTTCCCAGCCCCCCTGTCCTGTTCCCAGCCCCGCATCACCTGCGTGGAAGTCGATTCCCACAGCCAGGGAGGTCCCCGACACCGGCACGAGAGCATCTGACTTGTCATTGGGGTCCAGGGGAATGCCCCGGATCCCCTCGTGCACCGAGTACAGGAGGAAGGAGCCAACACCTGTGACACAGGTGCAGGGACAGTCAGACACATCCCCAAACCCATAGACCGTCCCTCCACCATGGAAAACCTCGACAGTGGAGGAGCATGGGCCTGGCAAGGTTCTGCAGGCCCAGCACAGACCTCCCTGGGGGCTGCAACCCCCAGCACAGCCCGTTCCAGAATCCTGCCCTGCTCCAGGGGGGGATGAGCAAAGCCCCTTCCCACCACCCACCACCCCCACC
>VWYO01024158.1:30976-42710 GCA_013400275.1 Rhadina sibilatrix
AAACCACCCGGAACACTTTGCACACAAACAGCCTTTGAGAGGCCCTGGCAGTGCCCGGGGGGACAGCGGCGAAGGCGCTGGGGACAGAGGATCTGCAGAGCGAGGGCTGTGCCTGTGCCTGGCCTCGCTCCCGCTGCCCACAGCGAGGGTCCCACCTCTCCCTCGGGGGGTCCCACTGTGCTGTCCTGCTCCCCTCCTCCAGTGGCTGGTTGGGCAGTGCCCCCATGCACATCAGGGACAGCCCACCCAAGGGTCTTGCTGCCACCTGAGTCCACGACCCCTCCAAGCCCCCCAGGTGTCCCTCTGGTCCCCAGCGTTGCCCTGCAGTGATGTGGGATGCAGAGCAGTGGGGAGGAACTCATGTGCAGCCAGAGCAAGGTGACCACGGGCACTGCCAGGGTGGCCACGGGGTCTTGCTGCGCTGAGGGGTGGCTCAGGGAGGGGACAGGGACCAGCACACACCTTCACAGGACTGCTGCCCACTCTTGAGGCTGTAGCCCGCAGTGCACATGCAGGAGCGGGAGGTCTCCGAGGTGGGGAGGCACAGCTGCGAGCAGTCCCCGTTGTTTTGGCTGCAGGGGTTGGTTCCACCTGTGGCAAAGAAAAAAGGGGTGAGGGGCTACGGGGGAGCCAGGGTGCACCCACCAGAGCTGGGGCAGCCGGGGCAGCACAGGCATCAGGTGTGGGTGCCCTGCGCCAGCTAGCACAGACTTGGCACGAGGACGAGGGCCAGGCTTGGGCCAGCTGTCAGGGATGGAGCTACCTGGCCACCACGGAACAGCTGCCCAGCCCCACGGGGTGTCTGCCCCAGGGCCCCAGGCTCACCCTGCTGGATGCTCTCGTCGTACACCTTCATGTGCATCACCAGCGTGGTGCTGTTGCGCAGCACCGTCACCTCCGTCCCGTCCTTCTTGTTGCAGGTGCCCATCCTCTCGGAGGCCTGGTCAGCCCACCACAGCTTGTCCCCTGGTGGGGAGAAGGCAGGAGCACGTGGCAGCGTTGCCCATCCTCTCCCCGCCCCAGCTGAGGTGGGGGAGGTGGGCAGGAGAGTTTGGGAAGGTTCAGGAGACGGTGAAAGGTGCAGCCCTCACCCATGATGGCCAGGGCGGTGGCCTTGCTCAGCTGGCTCCGCACGGACTCGATCACCTCCAGGTTGCTGCCATCCAGGTCACACCTGTTGATGGTGCCGTTGCCAGAGCTGATCCAGTACAATTTGCTCTCTGGGTAGTCGATGGCCAGGCCTGGAAAGGATGGGAATATCACCATGTTGGTGGCACAGAGGGATCACCACAGAGAGGGAGGTGGGATGGGGTGGGGTGGGATGGGATGGAGAGAGCGGGTAGGTAAGGTCATGGTGACCCAGCACAGGACAGCTGCCACCCCCCCCAGGAGCCAGAGTGGGGACTTGAGGCTCTGCAGGACAGCAAGGCGAGGTGGGGAGATCCTGGGGGCCATGGAGGGCTCCGTACCAACAGGTCCCTTCTGGTTGGTGAAGAGGAGCGTGCGGTTGCTGCCGTCCATGTTGGCCACACTGATGTTGTCGCCATCTGTCCAGTACAGCTTCCTGCAAGGTGAGGGGACAGCAGGTGAGGGGCCATGGTGCCAACAGCCCCCTGCACCCTCCCAGCCTTGCAGAGCCCCTCACCTGCTCGTGGCATAGCCTGGGCAGCCCCACAGCCCCTTGTCCCACCCTCAGGAGGGGGCTTGGGGGGTTGCCAAAGCCCCGTGCACACCTGGATTGGCACACACTGGTGTGTGCACATTCACACTCACCACAGCCTGCTTCCCTTTGCGTGTACAAACACAGAGCACACCCCCCATCTCCTGTGACACTGCTCCTGCACGCTGACACACAGGGACAGCCCCCGTTCTCTCCCCCACCACACACGTGCACAGTCACACACACACCTGTGCCTGCACACGCACACCTCCTGCCCGTCAGCACCGCCTCTCACCAGACTCACCCCCGGAGCGGGTGCACCACCAGGCAGTGGGGCTTGTCCAGCCCCTGGATCACGGCATTCTTGAAGGAGCCGTCCAGCCTGGCCACGTTGATCTGCTTCTTGTTGGCATCGTAGCTGGTCCAGAAGAGGTTTCTGGAAACCCAATCCACGGAGAGGCCGTGAGCGTTGGGCAGGTCTGCAAGGGAACGGAGACGGGAGCTCGTCAGCTGTGAGGACGGGGCTGGGACGATGCTCAGAGGAAGAGGAAGGGCTGATCTCAGGGAGCTGAAGGCTCTGGAGGGTTGGGGGTTCCCAGTTCTGGGAGTGATGGTCCCCCACACCGACCTGCAGAGACGACGGTCTCCACGCCGGTGCCGTTGATGAAGGCTCTCTTGATCGTCTGGGTGCGGACATCTGACCAGTAAATGCGCTGCTCCAGAGCGTCGTAGTCCACCACGGTGACGTTGTCGATGTCGGGCACGGTGAAGGAGATGATGTAGTTGTAGTAGGGGTTGTCGATGTCCACGCCCCGGATCTCCATCTGCCGCGCGTACAGCAGGAACTTCTTAAACTCTGGGGGAAGAAGATGGGCAGCGGTGGGATCTCGGCTCCAGAGGACCTGCTCATCCTTCCCAGCTCCCCAGGCAGAGCCTTACCATAGCAGGTGGTGTTGTCCTTGTCCAGCTTCATGAGGTGGGGGCAGGCACAGGACAAGGTGCGGTTGTAGTTGATGAGGCAGAGGTGGGAACAAGGCCCTTTGCCCCCGTTGGCTTCGCAGGGGTTAGGAGCTGCAAAGGGGACAGGACTCAGCCACATCCCAGCCCGTGGGGACACCCACCCACCAGGCCATAAGAGCTGCAGCCCCCGCCAAACCCTGCCTGCCCCATCAAGCATGACTTGCTGGGGCAAAGGGGCAGCCACAGCGATGAGAGCAGCACCCACCTGCTGCTCTAAGTGGGTGTGGGCGCAGACCAAGTGCCAGTGCCACCCCCCCGTGAGCCCCCCCACCCCGTTCCCTGCAACCTACACTCCCCCCAGCCTCACCCAGGGGCTGCCTGGAGGGGTGATACACCTGCAGGTCAAAGGGCTGCGTGTTGGTCCTCTGCACCACGGTGACGTTGTGCCCCGTCCACTTGTTGGCCTTGGCCAAGGTGTTGGTGCGCCAGTCGGTCCAGTACACCTCCCCCCCGTAGAGGGTGACAGCAAAGGGGTGGGACAGGTACTCGTGTCCCCGCAGCACCTCGATGTGCCCCGTCCCGTCATACAGGGCTGAGTAGATGGCATCCGACCTGTGCCAGGCGGGAGATGAGGGTGAGGGAGGTGGGCAGGTGTTGTATTCCTCTGGGGAATGGTTTTTTTTCCCCCCAGAAACTCCTAAAGCCTGTGACCATGTAGTTTGACCCTTCCTTCCTATCTTGACCATAATGGCTCAGGTCCAGCTATCTCCCCTGAGCAGGAGACTGGATAAAGTCCTGTTCTTCCTTGTTCTTTCTCTTTCTCCCCTGGAACCCTTCGAGAATAAAGGGGTGACAGCCTCTTTTGGAATCTTTTACCCTGTCTCCCTGAGATATTCCTCCAAAGCCTCCAAGGAAACCTGAGCTAGCCACAGGAGCCCAGGAGGGCAGGCAAGGCAGTATTTCAGGCAGGGAGATGGGGAGGGGGGCACCACAGGGTCTTTAACCCAACAGCAACAACCAGCAGGGTCTAAGCAGCCATGGGACAGCTGCTGATTTACACCAGGATCCAGAGGAGAAAACCCAGAGCAAGGACTGGCACGTGCTGGAGACACAAACAGACCCCACAGCTCGAAGGCTTCTCACTCCCAGCCCAAGCACAATGCCGGGGAGAAGATCCAGACTGGGAAGGACGGAGAGGGGGGCACAGAGAGAGGTGTCCCAGCCTCTACCTGGCATCAATCCAGAGGATCCGCTTCTCCAGGTAGTCGACAGTGAGCCCGTTGGGCCATCCCCCCGAGCCCGTCTCCTTGTGGATGGTGCGTCGGCCCGCGCCGCTCATCGAGGCGGCCTCAATGCGGGGCAGGCTGGCGTCCCAGTCCGTCCAGAACAGGATCCTGCCAGGAGGGACCGTGAGCAAGGACAGGAGCCCGTGGCCTCGTCCCCCTCCCCAGCAAGATCCCATAAGTGCTGGCGTTTCCCGGTGGTGAGTGATGTCCCCTCCTGCCTCACCCATAGCGAGGGTCCAGGGCGATGGCGCGGGGGTGCTCGATGTCCCCGGCCAGCAGCGTGGTCCTCATGGTGCCATCCAGCTTGGCCACCTCGATCTGGTCCAGGTTGCTCTCCACCCAGTAGATGTTGCCGGCGATCCAGTCCACGGCCAGTCCCTCGGGGGTGGCCAGGCCGTACTGTATCACCACCTCGAAGCTGGTCAGGGCTGTGGGGCACAAGGTGAGGGCTCAGGGTGCCCCTTCCTCAGTCCACTCAGCATCACCACCCCTGTATCCTCAACAGCTCCACCCAGCCCAGCTGGGGTTGATCATGCGGGGACAAGGCCTGAAACAGGGCCTGAACCACCCCTGTCCATGGTCCAAACCCTGATGGGCTCAGCACCCCCAATCCATTGTCAGACCCCAAAGGGCTCAGCATCCATCCATGGCCCAGATCCCAAAGGGCTCAGCATCCATCCATTGTCAGACCCCAAAGGGCTCAGCATCCATCCATTGCCCAGATCCCAAAGGGCTCAGCATCCATCCATTGTCAGACCCCAAACCCCCCATCCCTAGTCCTGGCACTGAGCTCCTGTGGGAGCAGCACTAATGGGGAGGGTGTCCTCTCCGTGCCCAGCTGCTGGGCTGCAATTACCAGCAGGGAAGCGCTGGGAATGCTAATTAACTACTGCATAATGAGAGCTGAACGGGATCACTGTCAGGGCTGTGGGCTCCAGCTGCCGCATCACCGTGGGGTGCCACAGAATCGCTGACCCCAGACCTGAACCCCTGCTTTTCCCTCCAACCAGCACCCCCCACACCCCCAGGCTCCGCACCCCCGTTCTCCAGCAGCTTTCCCCTGTAGATCTTGTCCTCCACCACGTCGGTCCAGTACAGGGAGCTCTGGTTGAGGTGGAAGTCCAGGGCGATGGTGTTGCGCAGCCCGGGCACCAGGACGCTGTAGTCCCCTCGGTGCAGGTCGATGCGCCGGATCTCGTGGCGGTTGGAGAAGATGATGAAGGGCTTGAAGGGGTCTGGGGAGATACAGGGCAGAGTCAGAGGGGCAGGGACAAGGCAGGAGACAGCACACCCAGCTCCACAAACCCCCGCTGAGGCAGCTGAGGGGCTGCTACCAGTCCCTGCTGCTCCCCAAAACACACCCAGGCTGCGGCAGCTCTCGCCGTCAGGCTCCAGCATCCAGCCCTCGTAGCAGGAGCACTTGACATTGTACTTGTCCTGCTCGCACTTCTGGCTGCACTTGAGGTGCTTGGCACAGTAGCTCTGGATCTGGCAGGTCTTGTTGTCAGCACCCAGCTCCATGCCCAGGGGACAGGAGCACACGATGCCCTCGCCAGGGGCCACCGTGCAGTTGTGGCTGCAGCCGCCGTTGTTGAGGGAACACTGGTCTGTGGGGACAGGACAACGCTCGTCACCCTCCTCGTCCCACTCCAGGGTCACCTTGTGTCCCCACACCCGGCTCCACGCTCACCGCAGAGCTCGCCCTCATCGGAGCCGTCGCCGCAGTCGTCCGAGCCGTCGCAGAGCTTCTCGGGGGGCAGGCAGATGGAGGTGTTGTTGGCACAGGTGTGCGAGGGGGGTTTGCACACCAGGGACTCGCAGTTCTCCTCGTCAGAGTTGTCCTCGCAGTCGCTGTCTCCGTCACAGACCCAAGCCTTGCTGATGCACCGGGCTGATGGGGAGGGGGTGGGAAGGGGGCAGAGCAGAACCAGAAGGGTCATTTATTCCACGCATTTCCAGATGTTATCCCACACACAGCGGGCATGGGGGTGTTTGAGTAGCTCAAGGCTCTCCAAAAGTTGGACCAGAGCTGGCCCAGGCAGGACAGGTCAGGGAGGGCCTGGGGAAAGCACATGGGGGCACTGGGGGCTCAGAGGGTCAGGCCCAGAACTGGTGTCCCTCCACCCTTGTCCCCAACCCACAAAGTGTGTCCCAGCCCCTTCCTGAGAGAAGGGGAGAAGGGATCTGAGGATGGCACCATCCATTCAGGATCATGGCTGACGGGCTGGCCGCTTGCGTTTCCCCATTTTCCCAGCACCAAGCACAGTCCAGCACCCCCCAGGTAGGACCCCCTGCCCCCTGCTCTCACCTGAGCCCTTGCAGCCGAATTTGACGTTGGGGTCGCAGACGTGGGTGACCCCCTCGCAGTTCTTCTCGTCGCTGGAGTCCATGCAGTCCGTGTCACCGTCACAGCGCCAGCGCATGGGGATGCACAGCCCATCCAGCCGGCACTGGAACTCGTCCGTGTGGCAGCCCCCGGGAGGGCGCGTGGCTGTGGGGAGGGCACCGCTCACCACCTGCACCCCGTGGAGCTGGGAGGCTCCGGGATTGGGCAGGGACCAGCAGGGAAACAGCTGGAGGTACCCAGAGGCACGGGAGGAGGATCTGGGTACTGAGTGCGGACAGAGAAGGCTGCAGAATTCCCTGCCTAGAAGCAAGGCAGCTCTGCCCGGGGCAGGGTTTGGCTCTTTGGGCAATGCCTGTGGTTAGGGGGAGTCCCTCCTACGTGCTGAGGCTCACCCTGGTTAGTGCAGTTGGCATGGGTCTCATCGCTGTAGTCGCCGCAGTCGTTGTCCCCGTCGCAGGTCCAGTGCACGGGGATGCAGCGCCCGCTGTTGCACTTGAACTGGTTGCTGGAGCAGGAGTGGCTGCAGCCGGCCTCGTCGCTGTTGTCCCCACAGTCGTTGTCTGCAGAGGGAAGGGGGGCGGGCAGGGGGTCAGCAGGTGCCCGGCCAGGAGGGGGCTGGCAGGAGGGAGGACAGCAGAGACCCCTCGCCGGGGGAAGCGGGGAACGACAGGGACCGGACAGGTCACGCCGGCAGACGGGACGTGGGGTGATGACAGCAGCCCCTCAGAGCTGGCGGCGGGACCCCCGCCATGGGCTGGAGACCCCCGGCCCTCCCACCCCACAGCGCCAGAAGCACACAGAGAAAATGAAACACAGAAACTGCATAGATCAGCCATGAACCTGGGGGGCCCCGGGCGCCCAGCGCCACGGGGGGCTCCACGCTGGGGGACGGGTGCTCCTTTGAGGGTGCACCCATGGGGAGAGGGGTTGGGGCAGCCAATTGAGGGGGTTGGATTGCCTGGAGGAAACTCCCATGCCCGCTGTGGGCAGGGGGAGGTTTGGTCTGAGGGTACCTGGACACTGGCAATGCAGCCCCTCTGCCTGCCTGGCACGGGGGGCCTGACCTGGGGACCACCCCAGAGGCTCCACTGTGGATGCCCCACCTGAGACTGGTCAAGGGGACTTGCTTCCTGGGGCCTCAGGATGGGCACAAGGATGCTGGCACTGATGGGGATGATGACACTGATGGGGGACAGTGGGACTATGGGGACAGTAGCACTGATGGGAATGATGGCACCAATAGGGACAATGACACTAATAGGGACAACAACACTGATGGAGACAATGGCACTGATGGGGGTGATGGCACTGATGGGGATGATGGCAGTGATAGGGACGATGGCACTGATGGGGATGATGGCAGTGATGAGGATGATGGCAGTGATGGGGATGATGGCACTGATGGGGGTGATGGCAGTGATGGGGATGATGGCACTGATGGGGACGATGGCACTGCCAGCTGCCACGTGGCCTTGCCAGCAGCTCAGCTCCTGCAGCTGCAACCCTTGACTTCTCCAGGCTCCCACCAAGAGGAGCTTCCCAAGTGGCTCTGCTCGTTGAGCTGGGAGGAACAGTGGCTCCCTGGCACCTGGCACATCCCTCCTGCTGCTGGGGAGCTTGGGGGACATCGCTGGAGAGCTGGGGGACATTGCCAGCGGCACGGGGGGCATTGCTGGAGGGGAAGAGGGCAGCACCAGAGGCACCAGGGGCATTGCCAGAAAAAATGTGTATTCTATTAGAGGCACGAGGGGATATTGCCAGAGAGGACAGGGGGCATTGCCAGTGTCCAGAGCAGCAGCCCCCAGGGCTTGCAGCCCCCTGGAGGGGGTCAGGTCTGGGGGCTCGGGGGGCCAGGTGGGGGTCTGGTGCATGTTGATCTATGCACTAACCGGTAGGCTTTGGACAGTTCTTTTCGTCAGAGCCATCCCCACAATCTTTTTCTGAAACACAGAACCACCAGACAGGAGCGTGGGCACGGTGACAAACACAACACAGCACGGTGACAAACACGGCACACGCACAGCGGGCGGCACAGAGACACCGGGACGTGGACACGGACACACGGACACACAGAGGCCACCAGGCAGCCTGGGAGGCGAGACCAGAAGCAGCAGAGGGTGTTGGGGGAGTGAGGGGCAGCCAGGCTGGGGGGACCCTCGTGGTGCTGCAGCTCCTGCTCCCGGGCACCCAGCGAGGCTCAGGGCTGCACAAGGAGCTCCAATGCCATGGCCTGGCTGCCACAGTGGGGGATCCCAGGAGAAGGGACCATCCCTTGGCAGGGCCAGCTCCCAGAGAGCTCGGGAAGACTCCAGGGAGAGTCCTGCACCCACAGCTCTGCTCAGCCAGGCACCAGTGTCTCGCCTGCTCTGAGACACTAATTATTCCTAACAAGGCAGAGCAGCTCAGAGACTGATATAAACTTGTGGGAAAGGAAAGCAACCTTGGGGCAAACCCTGTGTCCCAGGCCTGGCCCTGGAAAGATCCAAGGGCAGATGGGAGCTGGCTGGGAGAGCACTCCTGTCTTCCCTGAGGCTGCAAGACCTGGCTCAGCCCCACCAGCAGCTCTGGCCATGCCATGCTTGGTTCCAGCACCAGGGCAGGGTTTTCTCTTTCTCAAAGCTTGCAAAGGATACCAAGGTCTGGAACAACCCCTGCCAGGTTATTCCTGCAGTTCTCCCTGCCACAGCACAGCCAAAGGAAATACAGGGCTGGGGGGCTGCAGGATGGGCTCAGCTTTGGCCTGCTCCCCTTGGGGCCTGGGCTCTGCCCTTCAGCACATGCTGAGAACCAGCCCAAGTTGCCAAAATGGGGCTCCTGCCAGGCTGCACCCCCTCCTCGGGTCTCGCCATCCCCCGGGGAGCACCAGGGGCCGGGGTCCTCACCGTTGTCACAGCGCCAGTTGATGTTGATGCAGCGCCCGTTGTTGCAGGTGAACTGTGTCAGGGGGAAGCAGGTCGGGTAGGCTGAGGAAGGAGGAAGCAGAGGCACCGTCAGCACGGGGGGGGGACACCTCGTGTGCGCCCCAACCCCTCACAGCCCTGGGGGTGCTCCCAGTGCCCCCAGTGCTGCCAGTGCCAGCTCACCACACGAGGCAGACTCGTCGGAGCGGTCCCCGCAGTCATCGTCCAGGTCACACGTCCAGGAGATGGGGATGCAGCGGCCGCTGGCACAGGAGAACTGGTTGGGGGAGCAGGTCCGGGCTGGCCAGGAACGACAGATGGAGTGTTAATGGCCCACGGGACCTTGTTGTGCCAGGGGGAAGGTGGGGAACAACCCCCAGGGCTTCTGCGAGGCCCAGGTGCAAAGCCAAGGTGCAGGCACGTGTGAGACCCCAAAACCTCTGGCTGCAGCTCAGCACGGGCTCTCCTGTGACTCCCTGAGGACAGGGCAGGGTCCTCACCTGAGCAGGTGGAGTTGGACTCGTCCTCGTTGTTCCCGCAGTCGTTGTCCCCGTCGCAGAGCCAGCGGTTGGGGATGCAGCGGTTGTTCTTGCACTTGAAGCGATCCGACGGGCAGGTGTGCTGGTCTGTGGGGGGAAAACCACACTCAGGACCTGCCCCTCATCCCACCCCATCCCTCCTCTATGTCAAAATGAAGAGAAAAACTGGGACAGAGAAAGGCTGGAGCATAAAACTTGGGATCAGAATCTCAATCAACGTTTTCCTCTGATACCTCCTCCTCTCCTCAAGTTGGAGAGGGGACAGAGAGGCCCTGGCTACCCAACCCTGCCCCACAACCACTGCCCCCACATCTAGGGGGAGCCTTAACCCAAACCCCACCACCCAGGAGGGGTCCACTCACGGCAGAGCTCGGGGGCTTCGTCGCTGTTGTCCAGGCAGTCGTTGTCGCCGTCGCATTTCCAGCGCTCCTGGATGCAGCGGTTGTTCTTGCAGGCAAACTCCCCGGGCTGGCACTGCGGCGGGGGGATGTAGGACGGATTGGCTGCCAAGGGGGAAAAGCACAGGCAGGGTTTTTAACCTGGTGACCAAGCACAGCTTTTCACGGGGAGAGAGAGAGAGAGAGAGAGACCCCACGAGGGTCCCAGGGCAGCCTACCCTGGCAGGTGACCGAGTCCTGGCCCAGGATCTGGTCCTCGGCACAGGCGCACTGACGGCCCCGGGGGGTGGCCAGGCACAGGCTGCTGCAGCCCCCATTGTTGACACGGCATTTGTTGGAGCCCACTGTGGAGGCAAAGGGGTGAGGAGTTGGCATCCAAGTGCCCAGGGAGGCCTGCAGACTCAGGGGAGTGCTGCAAAGCCCCCCTGGACTCCCTCAACAGCAGCTGGAAGCCAGCTGGAGACCAGAGGTGAGGCCACGGGGACCCCTCAGGGTGGGAAGAAGAGGGAAGGCTGGAAGGGCAGGGCATGAGCAACAGGAAAGAGGAACAAGGAGCAGGGGATGGCTAAAAGGAAGCAAAAAGGGGGGGCTGCTTAGGCAGCTCAGATTTGCCCCCCTCAGCCCCATCCCTCCAAGCCCAGCCCCTCGTGCTCTCTCTCTTGGGTTATGGAACCAAAAATGTGTATTCTATTTCATCTGTTGAAAGCAGCTGGGGAGATGTTTTTTCTTTCTCTCTTGTAACTCTGAGGGAATGGGGGGCAGGTGCCTTCTGCTAAGGGGCCATCAAGGCTCACCAATGACAGAGGACATTTTCCATTGTGAGATGCTCCACCCAGTGGGAGGGGAGCCAACCATTCCTACCTAAATAAAAACTGAGATGCAGGAACACCAGGGATCTGGTTCCACCGGATTCCTGGAGGAAGACCGGACCCTTCTCACCATCCCTGGGCCCTTCTCACCACCACTGGACCCTTCTCACCATCACTGGACCCTTTTTTCTCTCAGGATCATCTCTGCCCCAACAGAACCACATCTGCCACTCCTGGAGGATTTACTGTGGGCTGCTTCCAGCACCCTGACCAACACAGGGTGCCANAACCACATCTGCCACTCCAGGAGAATTTACTGTGGGCTGCTTCCAACACCCTGACCAACACAGGGTGCCAGGTTGTAGCTCTGTCAGGGTTTCTAGGATTGTTGTTTGCTTGCTTGTTTCTTCTACTATCACATCTGTACTGTTAATATTCCCTAGTAAAGAACTATCATTCCCATTCCCAAATCTTGGCCTGAAAGCCCCTTCATTGCCACATTACAACAATCTGGAGGGGGCGAGGAGTTTACGCTGCCCATTCCAAGGGAAACTCCAGCTTTCCCTGGGGGACAACCTGCCTTCCCCAACGCAGACAACCCCCTCACCTTGCTGCTGCTGCGCGTCGTACATGCGGATCTCGAAGATGGGCGGGCGCTCGTTGCGGAGCAGGCTGACGGCCTTGGAGGCCTGGTCCAGCCGGTAGATGCTGCCGCTGCGGTACTCGGTCCAGAACAGAAAGTTGCTGTAGTGGCACAGCCCGAAGGCGTGGTTCAGCTCCGGGCCCTCGTACACGATCTGCAGGAGGGCAGAGAGGCTCTGTTAGCTGGGATGGG
>VWYO01024164.1:0-14165 GCA_013400275.1 Rhadina sibilatrix
ACTGATTCTGAGCTGTATTTCACCTGAGGTTCAGCACCTCGGGTTCCCTCAGCCCCAGCACCCCCAAGGCCCACGCCCTCGGTCACCTCTATACTGAAGTAGCCTCTGTCCACGTAGTCCCCCAGGAAGAGGTAGCGGGTGTTATTGGGTGATCCTCCCACTTCAAACAGCTTCATCAGGTCAAAGAACTGCCCGTGGATGTCACCACACACTGGGGGAGGAAGAAGAGCACAAAAGAGGGACAGAATTACCAGGCTAAGAAAAGCAAGGTCACGACAGGAGGAGCGGAGCACTGGCAAAAATCCTCTCTCTTCCGAGAGCTCAGGAGAGTTAAAAAAAAACCAACTTGTGGGTGGAAGGAACAGGGCAAAAAACAAAACAAAAAACAAAACAACAACAACAACAAAACCCTGCTGGGGTTATGCTGGTTGTTGTTCAGGACTCTGACCTGTGATTGGAGCCTCCACCTCGATCATGGTCTTCTCGTGCCTCAGGATGGCGGCGCCGTCATTGATGATTTTCAGCGCCGCGTCCTCCTCCAGCCGCCCTTCCTTCACCAAGTGGCTCTTGAGGACATCGAGCCTCGGCTTCCCATCCTCGAACACCTCCTTCAGAGTGAGCCGCTGCGTGGGAGGGAATGGGACAGCTGGAAAGGCAAGGGAAGGGAAGAGAAGGGAAGGAGTCAGCAACGCGGCGCTTTTCGGGGAGAGGGAGCGGCAGGCGCTGCTTCCCAGCCCGGAGCTGACACCCAGAAATGGGATTGCCACCAAAACCATGCTCTCGAATATTGAGGGAAGAGCTGAGCTGCCAGAGCGGCTGGATTCGCCCCTCAGCTTGGTTAAAATCCCAGCCTAAATGCCACCTGTACCTGCCCCAGGGCTCCCAACCCCAAGGGGAGGGTCGGTGTTCCAACCTACAGCAGATTCCACAGGAAATATCAGCAAGACCAGGAAAACCCGGAATCGGCGAGCCAGGTAGGAGCACCAGCAGGTAAAATTTCTCCTTGTCAGGAAACCACACACCCCTCAAAAAATAAGAATTTGCTCCTCTTAACCCTGATACCTCAAAAAGCTTCACCCCCAAAAAAGCAGGATTCACCCTTCTCTGCCTCACTACCTCAAAAAGCTTGGCCCCAAGCTTAGAAATTGGCAAATCTTGATGGAATCCAATATTTAAGGTAAGCTGAGGCCTCAGCTATTTGCAGCATGTTCCTTATTTTTTAACTCTGGATAGGAAAATACCAAATACCAAAAACCAAATACATCAAACCCTGCTACTACTACTATTATTATAATCATCATCATCATCATCATTATTTCATGGTAGGGAACAGGATGGTGTGGGAGAAGGTGACCTCTAGCAGAAATTAAGTTAAAAAAAAAAAAAAAACAGAACAAAAATCAGAGTTTTCAGTAAAAATCCGAATTCCTCATCTCCCTTCTCCCAGGCCTGGCTAATTTAAAAAAGATGGGAGTACACATGACCCTGGTGTAATATTTAAAAGGCTGCGTAGTGTCTTGAATTAAAATTAATTCCAGGAAGGAGGCCTGGAGGTTTGGGAAGAACTGGGAATAAAACCCTGTGCAATGGCCCCAAGTGTGTGGCCTGGCTGCCAGCAGCTCCTGCAAAATCCATGGAGTGGTGGGAATCTTCTCCAGGGATCTTCTCAGATCTGCAATTTCCTCTCAAAATCAGTAAAACCAGGATTTCCTCACCCTCTGGGGTCAGCCCTTTCAGCATCCCCTGGCCATGGCAGGACCAGAACGATTCCAGTAAGGCAATGGGACGAGGAGGAGATGCTGGGATGGGGTTTGCTTTGGGATGCTCCACACAGAGCTCCAGGAAAAGCCTTTTAGCCCAGTGCAGATCCCACAGGGAGCTGGCATCACCCTCCCAGCCTCAGGGGTGAGGCACAAACCTCCCCCAAAAAGTGCTGGAAGCTCTGCTGTGTGCAGGGACACACCATCCCACCCTTGCCAGGCATCCCCCACAATATTCCAAAATCTGGGATGCGCTGGGTTTCTCACGGGGGATTTTAATGCTGGTGCTGCAGGTCTGTGTCTGAGTGAGCACCTCCACCAGCCTCTGTGAGCAAGGAACCCAACCTTGGATAATGAATGAACCATCTTCCCATCGTTCCCTTTCTCCCGGGAGCGCGTCGTGGTGCAAGGCAGATTTACACCGAGCTTGGAAGGAAAATACCTGGGATGTAAATCAAATCCCTGTCCTCATCCATCAGCCAGCAAAGACCCTGCTCTGCTGAGGCCACACCTTGAGGGCTGTGTCCAGTTCTGGGAGCCTCACGGAGGGGCTGGAGTGAATCCCAGGGCAGGGAATGGAGCTGGGGAAGGGGCTGGAGCCCCAGGAGGGGCTGAGGGAGCTGGGGAAGGGGCTNGTTAAATATAGGAAGGGATTGCCCAGGGAGGGTTGGAGTCCCCATCCCTGGAGGTGCCCAAGGGACACCTGGACGTGACACTCAGCGCTCCGGGCTGGTGACAAGGTGGGGATCAGGCACAGCTTGCACTTGCTGATCCTGGAGCTCTCTTCCAACCTGATATGCCAAAAGATGTTGAATTTTCCAGGCTGGAGCTGGCCAAATAACACAGTGAGAACAGCGGTGCCACTGCTCCCTTTTAAATGCAAATCCAGCAGCAATTTACCCTGAAAACCCCAAGAGGAAACGCAGAGAGGCGGCACAAGAGATTCTTTACAGCTGAACATCAATTTTCAAATCACAGGAACTGCAGGAGTGGCTCTAATGAAAGGGGAGCTGGTGCCTGCAACGAGGTGGCCCTGCTTTCATCGATCCCTTTGGAAGTTGTGCTCCGGTGTTCCACGTGCCTGGAACACTCCAGAGCCTTCCCTGCCAAGCTGCCAATTAAAGAGGGTTAAACCAGACCTGCTTAAACCAACACGGGCTGGAGTGGGGCTTTTACTGCATCCTCAGAGCTCAGCTCTGCTCCAAAAGGGGGGGAAAAAAAATAACCCTGTGGAGATGGATAAAAAATTAATTTTGCAGGATTTTTTGCCCTCTGGGTCACTGTAAGGTTGGCAGTGCTGGGGGAGGAAGTGAGGGAAGATGTGGGGCTGACACCAACAGCATCAGCTGGGAGGATGGGTGGAAATGCAGGTCCAGGACTTGGAAGGAGGGATTTTTGGGGACACTGAGAGGCTGGAAAACAATTTGTAAGTACTACAAACCCAGTGGTTGTCCTAGCATCTGCCATCCGACGCCAAAGGGAGCCAGGGAGCACTTGGAGGCCAAATGATTTACAAGGAAGAGAAGAGAGGAATAGAAACCATTCATCTCCATGCTCCCCAGCACACCAGGCCCTCAAGCACGGCCAACACCTCTGGAGCCACCCTAAGGAAATGAAAAGCCCCAGAAGTGGAGTTGGAGAGCTCAGCAGAGACGGGATGTGACCCCAGGACAGCACTGCCCAGCCAGAGATCCACAGAAAGCTCCTGGCTTTGCCTCTTCCTGGTAGCCCCAGCGAGCAGAGTTATGCAAGATCAAATCTGAGGCTTCAGCCAAGAACTTTTATGTAAGTTCCCTCCTTGGCTTTGCACAGCTCCACTCCCACAAGGAGCTGGGCACCACCAGGAACCGGCTCCTCCTCGGCTCTGCCAGGGCTTCAGTCACCCCACCCCAATTAAAATCTCCATTTTATCCTTATCCATGCTCCATTCTCTTGGACAGGAGGAAGAGGATGCTCCCGCAGCCAAGCTGGGCTCTCCAAGGGCAGGAACAGCCCGCAGAGCAAACTGACCTGGAATTCTGTACCTCCAGGGCACTGAGATGGGTGGAGAGACTCACCCAGCTCCTGCTCCTATCTGAATAATGAGGAGATAACTCCTTATCTCACAAAAAAAAAAAAAAAACCAAACCAAACACACACCAGAGTTGTGGGATGGCCTGGGATGGAAGGACCTTCCACTGTCCCAGGTTGCTCCAAGCCCTGTCCAGCCTTCCAGTGACACTTCCAGGGAGGCAGAGGCAGCCACAGCTGCTCTGGGAATTCCATCCCAGCCCCTCCCCACCCTCACAGGGCAGAATTCCTTCTGTAAATCCCCCCTAAATCTCCCCTCTTTCAGCTCAAAGCCATTGCTCCTGCCACTGCAACTCCATGGTTGGTCCTGGAATGCCCAGGCAGCGCAGACACAGCGGGTTAAGCTCATCCTCAGAGCCAGCTCCCCAAAAATTCATGGAAATGATGGATAAAACACTCTCAACATGCCAAGAATGAAACCCTGTGACCTCTGTGCCACCTTCCCTCCGCACACAAACCCCAGCGTTGCACCCAGCCTTGTTTGAACAGCGAAATCTGCAGGTCTGGGGTTTGTAACTCCACCAAGGGCATCCAAACCCACTCCCAGGAAAAGGCAATCCCTGCACCACCAACAGGACACCTGCTGAGGGCCAATCCACAAACAAAAGGACACAAAAGCAAGCGAAGTTTGAGGTGTGAAATGGTGTAAAGGCTCAGCTGTGCTCAAGGGAAAATGAAAGGGAAATTAAGATGGAAATCAAAGGGATCTCTTTGCCGGGACTCCAGGGCCAGATTCCATTTCCTGCCAAATTAACACGGATTTTATTTGCCAGGCCCGAGCAAGGGGGTATTTGCAACACTCTGAGAGCACATGGGTAATTAAGGATGGGAGATTTTGGGGGGAAAAAGCTGCTTTTCCACCACCAGCATCGCTCACCCCAAAACCCGCAGGGAAAAAAACCCTCATTCCTCCCTACCCTCGGTCCTTAAAAATGCATTTAAAAAATTCAGCTTCACCGGGGCTGCCCCATCCCCACCTCCAGACAGAGCCAGTTCCACGGAAGAGCAAACAAAGTGATCCACAAATGATTGTTTATACATCCCAGAGTCCCTGGGCTGGGCTGGACGGAGCAGCTGAGGCGGATTCATGACTGAAAAAGGAGCAAGAGCTCCGTGCCTGGAGTGGCAGCGCCGGGCAAACGCTGCTCCCGGGGTCTGCAGGGACAAGGTGTCCCCTCAATCCTCCCCCCCAAAAAAATAAATCCCCACGGGATTCAAAACTCTCCAACACAAACTCGGGAGAGGTTTTTCCCTGGAGCTCTTGATGCACATGGGTAGTTAAGGATGGGAGATTTTGGGGGGAAAAAGCTGCTTTTCCACCACCAGCATCGCTCACCCCAAAACCCGCAGGGAAAAAAACCCTCATTCCTCCCTACCCTCGGTCCTTAAAAATGCTTTTAAAAAAATTTCACTCTCTGGGAGCGAAACCACACAAAGCCCCTTCACTGCTCATTGTGGAGCAAGCAGATGGGTGAGATGCATTTTGGAGCAGAAAAAGGGCACATTTTGGGGTAAAATCGAGGATTTGGACACTGAGGAAGTTGGATGGGCTGTGAAAAGTAGAAAATTCCCATGAAAGCTCCACCAAACCCCCTGTGAAAGGGAGAAGCAGCTGCCTCCAGGGCTGAGCTGGGCACAGCACGAGCAGCAAGGTGGGTTTTGTTTTTTTTTTTTTTTCCCTCTTTCCCAATTTCCAAACAGCCCAAGGTTATTTTTATCCGATATTTTATTCCCATTTACACCTAACCTACATTCATCTATTCAAAGCCAAGTCCGGGGCTCACACGGAGCCGGCTGGGAGGAAATAATGTGGAGAAATCCAGCACTGAAAGGCCAAGGAAATGGCATTTTCTGCTGGGAAAAAAAGGTGGATTTTTCAGCGTTTGGAGCCATTAACAGGGAATAAACCCTTGGAGGCAGGGGATGGATGTCACTGTCACTCCAGCAGTGCTCCAGCCACCCTGCTTTTCCTGCTGCTCCACCCCAGATCCAGGCCAAAAGCAAGGACAGGTTAGATCTCAGCAGCTGGGTGATGTTAGAATCCCAGAATCCCAAAATCATCCAGCTTGGAAAAGCCCTCCAAGGTCATCGATTCCAACCTGTGACCAATCCCCACCTTGTTCCCCAGTTCAGAGCACTGAGTGCCACATCCAGGCATTCCCTGGAAACCTGCAAGGATGGGAATTCCACCAATGCCTGACCACCCTATTAATCAGCAACCAACCCTATTTTCCACAGAGTAATATTTATTCTTCCCAAAAATGATTAAATCACACGAATTTCTGGTCATTATACACAAAATATATCTTTGCTTTAAGAATCTCCACACTGGTTTCTGGGAGGTTTTTTTTTTCCTCCCCTGAGGTGCCCTGATGTGAGAACCTGCAAAACCAGGTGTGTGTTTGATATCCTGATTTTTCCTTGGATCAAGCCCTGACAAATAATCTCTGCCATTTTCCAGGGCTGGCACGGGCAGCCTGACCCTGCCATGGCACAGAACTGCTCGTTCCAGCTGCAGGAGTTCTGTGGGGGAAAAGAAAAAAAAAAAAAAAGGAAAAAAAGTGGAGCTTCATCACCTCCTACCTGAGGAAATAAGTAACTTTTCTCCCTTATTAAAATAAAATTAATATCAAAGAAAAATCACTAAAAAAAAAGTAAACACCTTCTTGTATAAAAGCAAAAAGAGCCAGGAATTACTATTATTATTATAATATTATTATTATTGCCATTTCCTGGTTTTCCCCCAAATTTTTGCATGTTCCAATCCTCCTTTTTTGCTTTGGGTAAAGAACCTCCAGATTTCAGAAGCTCCGGAGACTCACAAATAGAAGGGAAATAAAAAAAAAATAAATTCCAGAGTTCTGCTTCTCAGCCNATCTGGTTTTCCCCAAAATTTTTGCACGTTCCAATCCTCCTTTTTTGCAAATAGAGGGGAAAAAGGAAAAAAAAAAAATATATATATATATATATTCCAGAGTTCTGCTTCTCAGCCCTGGAAGTGCTGCAGGAAGACCACGAGATTTTTGGGGTTATCTGAATTCCTCTGGAACAGCAGCTGCTTTGAAACCCATGGAGTTTGTAACGTCCCAGTTTTATCCAGAACTCCTCGGAGCTGTGTCCGACCTCCCAGCGCGCTTCTGCTTCGGAGAGCTGGCTCTGATCCTCACCTGGAGCCACGGATTCCTTTTTGTAGGACAGCCAGAATTATCTCCTCACAATAACCCTAAAAATACCTGCATTGTACCAGCTTGAGTGAATGATTTCTTCGAAGGGGACAGTCACAGTCAGCCCAAAACAAGAGGCGGGATGAACCAAGGGAGCTGCTCCCAGCAGCGGATCTGTCCCTGCCTCGTCGACTCATTCCAGGAGTAACACCCAAAATTTGAGGCCACGCTGGGAGAAGCTGGCAGGCCCCCGGGGCTGAGCAGGAGCCAGGTGCATTTAAGGCTAAAAAAAGCAGGTGACAGCTCTGTGTATGGAAATGCAAACACAAACAGAGCACAGCCCCGGCCGCGCTCATGGCTCCCACGGAAACACGGGATGCAGAGCCAAGAGGCTAAAAACCCACACCAACCTGAGCCCAGCCATGGATTTCCAAGGAGATATCACAGAGTTCTGGAATGGTCTGGGTGGGAAGGGATCCTCAAGATGATTTCATTCCGCCACACCTTCCACCAGGCCAGGTTGCTGCAGCCTGGACTTGGCCACTCCCAGGGATGGGGCAGGCACAGGTTTTCTGGGAAAACCATTCCAGTGCCTCTCTACCCTCACAGGCAAGAAACAGACACTGAAACCTCACAGCTCCCTGAACTGCGCTCACAGCTCCCTAAAATCCTCAGGACAGCAGGTGATTATCTTGGTTCTGCTGGGAGTTTGAGTCAGGACAGGACAAACCAAGGTGCCTTTGCCCAGGAGGATTCCCCAGCAGAGCTGAGGGCCAAGGTTTTTGCCGAGCCCAGAGGTGGCAGTGACGGCCCCACGAGGTGGAGCTGGAACTCTGCTCCCGGTGGAGCCGGGCAGGATTAAACCCCAGGAGTATTTAATTAGAACAGAGGCGACTTAAGCCACACCAGGCAGCAGCTCCCAGCCAGCAGAGCTGCTCCCAAAGCCTTCCTGGCATGGCAGCCAGGGCTCTTCACACCCCAGATCCTGCCCTGACTCCAGAATGAAGCTGAACCCAGACCTGGATCCGTGGTGTTGGTCTTGCTCCTGCTCCTGCCAAAGCTCCCCGTGGAGCAGAGACCTCGAAAATATCCTCAGAGCGTCCTCGGCCACACTGAAGTGATAAAATCCACATTTGCTTGCAAGGTCCATCAAGTTTCCAGCTCAGATTTGGCTCCTAATGACTGGCACTGATGCGGATTTTCCTGGGATTGTCATTGAGCCAATCAGTCCAGAGTTGAGTCCTCTGCCAGGGAGGGATGTGAGCATGGACACCACCGAGTGCCAGCTCACCAAAAACCTGCAATTCCAGCCTGGAAAATCTGTCTCTTTGAGACCCTCCAGCTCTACAAACTTTCCAGAGGTTAAAAATCAATGTATACCCAAAAAATCATCACTCATCAAACCCAGTGTCTCCCTCTCATCGGTGGGATTCCACTGCAAAGTCTGAGGAAAAAAGGAGGANNNNAGTGAGCTCCCCAAAGGAGCAGGGGAGGGGATTCCTAGATGTCAGCAGGCAGGGAAATTCACCACCTGTTTCCCAAGGTTCCAGCACGGCCACTAATAGATCATTAATGGAGGCACAGCGGGGGCTTTGTGGAAAAGGCAAATCCCGGGAATGTGAACCCGACCCTGCCGCCGGCTCCCCAGGGGCTTCTGGATCCCATTTCAGACCTGCCCTAAGCAAACACAACTTTGTGTCCTTCCAAGATCTCGCTCCAGGGAATCCACGTGGGAATCCTGGACAAAACAACCCCCAGGAAATATTCCTGCTGGAGCAGCCAATGTCTGGGTGCATCCAGGAAAAGGTGGCCACAGCACGGATAAATGGGGAATGTGAGTACAAAATGATGAGTTCTGACACAATCAGGGCCTTGGTTTCTCTTCTCTTCCCACCTCAGGCCTCAAACCCTTGCCCTGAGTGGGATCCTCACTGGATCCAACTGCACTGGATAAAACATTCCAGGTTTGGGAATATCTATACCCACACATCCCCTCAGACCACACCGAGGTGCTGATGGTCCAAAGGGAGCTGCAAAGGAGTTCAAATCTTCCCTGGACATCAGCCACAGCAGCTCTCTGGCAAACCAAAAAGAGAAAACCAGCAGCCCCTCCAAAAACAGGGATAAATCCCCTCCCAGAGCAGCTTTCCCAGAGCTGCACGTGTCAGGGATGCAGCAGGATGAGAGGAGCCTCCAGCTACTGCTGAAGCAGCAATTCCAGCCTCTGTGCCCTGGTCACTCTTCCTCCGGGAAGCCCTCGTGGTATTTTTCCAAGACATCACCTTTGGGATAATATTCTGTTTGAGAAGCCATTTTACCACGTCTTGCTATGCTCAGCAGCTGATAAAAGGGAATATTTTCTGGAGCAATCTGGGTTGACACCACTGCTTCCTGTTCTCCTGAAACTCACCCTGAACCGCTTGGGAAATTCACCCTGGGAAATTCTCGGTTTGGGTTGCTTGGAGCAGGGAAAGTGCTTTAAACTCTTATTTTACAGGCCCCACCATGGCAAAAGGAACCCCCAGATGGAAGACTGGTGGAGAATTTTGGAGAAACAATCCCTCCCTGAGCTCCTCAGGGAGGAGATCCACTGTTCCACATGCCCACATCCAGCTCTGCTCCTCAATGGGAACAGGGAGATCACAGAATCCCAGAATGGTTTGGGTTGGAAGGGACCTTCAGGATCACCTCGTTCCACCCCTGCCCTGATGCTCTCCCCAGTGAAGTTTTGTTTCAGAGGCTGGAAAATCAGGGGAACAGCCTGGAGAGCCCAACACTCCTCCTCCTGCCAGGAAAACCCTTAAAATCTGCACTGAGATTCCTTTCTCTTTAGAGCACCCTCTGACACAGGAGCATCCACCCTCCATCCTCCACCTCATCTCTGCCCCATGCTTGCTGTCCTGAGGGGTTTTCCAGGAATATTTACAGATTCTCCATCCCTGGAAGTGTCCAAGGCCTGGCTGGATGGGGTTTAGAGCAACCTGGCACAGCAGAAGGTGGAATGAGATGAGCTTTCAGATCCTTTTCCAACCCAAACCCCTCCCAGGATCCCACACCTGACCCGGCTCTCCGATGCCACCGGAATGTGGTGGCACCAGGAGCCGAGCCCTGCGTGAGGGGATAATGCTGATGCCTTTATGTGGCCTGTTCCCTCACTCCTGCTGCTCAACCACGTCTGATTCCACCAGGATCCCAGCCACTCATGTCCCCTAAACACGCCCGCCCGTCCCAAACGCCGTCCCCGGCGGGATCGGGCAGGGAATACCTGGAAAACCGGCCAAGCTGGGAAGGATCCCGGACAAATATAGATCTGCAAGGAGTATCTTTAGATTAGCAGGCGGCTCTGCCCCCACTGAGACCCCAGGATTTACCTAAATAGCTCCTTCAGCACAGCCCAGCGCTCGGAGCTATTTTAAGCCAGCACCCTGCCCTACTTCCTAAGGAACAGCCTTCCCCTTCTCCTGCCTGTGCAGTCAGAGCAGCCCCAAACCCACTCCTCTCTCTGCTCTGACACCTTTCATTAAATAAAATAAAATTTAAAGAAAAAATAAAAAAAAAATGGCACGGTATCCAATTAATCCGGGCTCATTTATTGCCACGAGGCCCTTCACGGCCTCGAGCGGGGATTAACCTTTCCCAGCCTGATGGGCAGAAAAATAACATTAAACAGCAGAATCCTGAGGAACACGACCTTCCCTCCTGCCCTGCCCACCTCCAGCACCCACCTGAAGCAGCTGCTGTTATTCCCAGAGGGAAGGGATAAATCCCAGCCCAAATCCACGTGCCCTGGTGCTTTATCACTGTTCCCCAATGGTGTTTTGAGCCCAAGGCAGGGTTTGGGGTTTGCCACCAGCGTTTTCTGGTAATTAGCACATTCATTAGCACGTTTATTAGCCAGCAGAGCATTCCTGTATCCCAGGATCCCGAGATCTGGCAGCCTGAGCCCAAAATGAGGCACCTCTGGCTCTGTTTGGGGCATCCCAGAAACACTCTGGAGAGGAACAGCTTGTGTTATCCCAAGATATTTGCCTTTGGATTCGTTTTTGGGATGAAATGCCACAAAATCCAGCAAAATCAGCCCCAAGCTTGGCACAGCCACAAACCAGCCCCTTTTCCCAGCACATCCCATTTATGGATAACAAAGCATCTTTCCTGTTTATATATAACAATAATAAGAATATCGGAATTACTTGGACAAGTTTTGGGGTTTTTTTCCTGGAAACGCCCCCCTCCAAAAACACCACATCCCCAAGCAATTCCATGGGATCCCGTGGGGTCCCTGCTTTAAGGATTGCCTCACCCCACNCCTGGGATTGCTGGGGACAAACCCCCTGGGATTGCTGGGGACAAACCCCCTGGGATTGCTGGGGACAAACCCCCTGGGATTGCTGGGGACAAACCCCCTGGGATTGCTGGGGACAAACCCCCTGGGATTGCTGGGGACAAACCCCCTGGGATTGCTGGGGACAAACCCCCTGGGATTGCTGGGGACAAACCCCCTGGGATTGCTGGGGACAAACCCCCTGGGATTGCTCGGGACAAACCCCCTGGGATTGCTGGGGACAAACCCCCTGGGATTGCTCTCCCGAGGCACACAGAGAGGAGGGAGAGGTTCCTCAGGTGTGATTGCACCCTGCCTGAGGCAGCAGGTGCTGGAGGTGTCACCGAGGCTCACGGGAGCTCCCGGTTGTCCCAGTATTCCCAAAAAAAAACAAACCCTTGGCTGGGTGTGGGATAGGTTGGTGACAGCACGGAATTGTGGATTATGGAATGGGTTGGGGGATAAGGGGCCACAGGCAGGGACACCTCCCANACAGCACAGAATTGTGGAATGGGTTGGGGGGCACCTCCCACTGCCCCAGGCTGCTCCAACCTGGCCTTGGGCACTGCCAGGGATCCAGGGGCAGCCACAGCTGCTCTGGGAATTCCAGCCCAGCCCCTCACCACCCCATCAGCCAGGAATTCCTTCCCAATCTCCCATCTATTCCTGCCCTCTTGGCAGTAGGAATCTGTTCTCCCTTGTGGGAATCCGTTCTCCCTTGTCCCAAGTCCCTCTCCCTACTGAAACACATCCAGGAGGTTCCCACACGAAGTGGACACTGAAATTTCAGGAAGCAGCACATCAAGGGTTTTAAAATTCCCACAAACACTTTAAATGTCTTCCATTTGGGAAAAAAAACCAAAAAACCAGACTAGACATGGAGAAAGGTGCCTGGAAGTCCTTAAGAAAGGACAGCAAAGCACAAATTGGGAAAATCCACCCATTTCCAGGACACCTTTGGCTACAGCTCCAGCCCCAGCTTTACATCACAATTCCTGGGATTCTCCCCTTCTCAGGAAAGCAGGAACCCACTTCAGGAATCACAGCCAGGCACTCAGGAACAGGCTGGGAATCAGGGATGTCTCCGAATTCCAACATCAGCTGCCAAAAAGAGGGCACTGGATCCCGGCTCAGCAGCTTCCCAACATTCTACCCACGACACAGGAAATAACAACACAGGGATAGAGAAAAACTCCAGTGGGCTATTTGCTCTGGTGTCTAAATACCAATATCTCGGGTTTTTAAAGGATTTGTCATGGATGCAACTGGACACAGCTCTGCTTCCCAGAGGATTTTACACCTTCCAGCTGGAAGAACGGAGCAGGTGCACAAAATCCAACCCAAAAACGACCACGAAATTCAACCAAAAACTACCAAAAAAGCTCTGCAGGTTTGTTTTAAAGGGGCACAAACACCTTGAATTCCAGGATCCATCCACTGCAGCAGCCCAAAGCATCATTGCCATCTGCCTGGATTTTTTAGGATGCGGATCCATCAGTCAATCCCATGGACCCACCAGGTAATTCAAGCTTAATTTTGGGCTAATGCAGACAACCAGACTCCCTAATCCCTCAGATTTCCAGCAGAACCTTCCCAAGTGCTCTCTGGAGACCAAAAATTTGGACATTAATGGTCTCTGTGACCATCAACCATCAGTTTCCTGCTAAAACTGGGCTTGAAGAGCAATTCTTGCCTCAAAATTGGAGATTTTAATAAAAAGGAACTCCTGACCAATCTCAAAATACAAAACCTGAAAAAAAGCAATTCCTGACCTACCCCAAAAGCCAAGACTTTAATAAAAATAATTCCCTGAAGCACCCCCCCCCAAAAAAAAAACAAATTAAAAAAAAAAAAAAAAAAGCAATTGGTGGCCTAGCTCAAAATTCCCGATTTTAATTAAAAATCAATACTTGACACAGCCCAAAATTTGCGATTTTAATAATGAAGCTACAGTTCCAGCCGGTTACAAGTTTCAGCCAAAAACTGCATTTCCTCTGACTAAACGTAATTACAGTTAAGGCCTTCTACAGGCCCCTGGAGAGGTAAATATATAGGTTAAACATAGTTAAAATTCCACATCCTACTTAATCGCAGGCATTTTCCACGGAACAAAAACGAGCTTTTATCTTCGGCTTTTAATTATTAATAACCACCGAACAATGTCACCACCTTTAAACAATAACCCCGGCCCGAGAGGGAGATATTTCTCCCCAAATTTTCAATGGCGCTCCAGCGCACCTGGGGGGGATAAAGAAGGAATTTTTGGGAAGCTCACGTGGATTTTGGGGGTGATTTTGGGGGGCGATTTGCAGCAGGCCTTGAGCCTCCACCCCACACAGATGTAATGACCGCAATTAACAGGATTTTTGCTGGGTTGCCAAACCTCCCCCTCACCCCAAGCAGGATCCCTGAGAGGGATTCCCAGGATCTGGAAGCGCCAGGAAGAGGGAGAGAGAGCAGCGCCTGGATCCGGCCGACTCAGCTGAATCATAATGGCTGCATTGACATTACCTTTCCCCAACAAGGCCAACCTAAACACAGGGCAGCTGCCTGGGATTTAGCAGGAGATTTACGGACAGCACCGGCCGCTCCGAGACCTACAAATCACCGACGCCACACGCCCGGCCCCCGGGAACACCCCGGATCACCCCCAAATCCGTGAGCGTTCCGGGATTATTCCCACCAAAAAAAAAACCCCAACAAAATCCCTCCCACCGTGGAGCTTTCCCCGAGCCTGAGGGGCCTCCACGCTCCGGCTGCCACCCGGATCCCCTTTCCCTGGGTTTGAGGTTATTAACATCAAACATGTGATCGGGCCACATGACAGGCTAAAGGCTAAAAAGGAAAAAA